>CAEFZY010044162.1:0-113212 GCA_903066815.1 Brachyrhaphis roseni
TCTCTCATGTGTGTATATATATATTTTTATTTTTTAAAATATATATATATATATATATATATATATATATATATATATATATATATATATATATATATATATTCAACCCTCCTCCCCCAACACCGACCTTTGCTGTAAGTATATATGCTGTCAAACTGTCACAAAGCTGTTCATTCAAAATGTCAAACTTGAAGTTATCAAACTGCTCAGGATTCAAAGTATGTTTGAATCGCTTTCCCCCATTCCCGTTTAAAACAGCCTCTTAACGTGCCTGTATGGAGTCCCCTCTATGGACACTGTTTGTGTTACTTATTGGTAATTTCACCTTGCCTTCACTCTACATGAAGGCACTGTATGGCTTTATCGCCCATTTTCCCATAACACTGTAATAGAGCCGATAGGGCAGAGGACACAACAAATAAAATGTTTCTACGAAGGAAGGCTAAAATAAGCCTTCAAGTGAAAATGGGGGGAACTGATCTTTCTTGAAGGAAGAAGAAAAAGCCTAAAACAAGGCAATTTTTTTTTTTGCTTTTGAGATCAGATTTTATGCATAATTTAAAAAAAGAATAGAAAAGCATGTTTTTTAATCCTTTTTTTTTTTTTGTCAATTTAAGAGTAGCACAAATACCAAAACCACAAAACCATTTAAAGAAGTGAAGCCTCGAAAAAAGAGCTACTTTGAATGCCATCCAAAAAGGTCAATGTCCCCAATAAAAAAAGGAGCAGCTAGAGTGCTACAAACCTTGTAGTTAAAAGAATTGCTAAAAATGCTGGGCTTACTGTCAATTTTACAGCGACCCTTTAAGAATGGAGAAAATAAAAGCATAAATTACCACTGAAAATATTCTCCCCATTTTCCCCAGGTGAAAATTTTCTTTCAGTTTTTTTATACTATTATAATAATAATAATAATAAATAATAATAACAATAAAAGATCTATCACACAACCACGTTTCTTGATTGTGCATTTGCTATTACATGCACTCTGCCTCTAAATCTGGATATTAAGAAGAAGAAATCCCTGACAAATTTAATTCCAGCTTAATCCCATCTAATCAATCACTGTAAAAACCTCTCTAAAATCTGTTATTATTTATCTGATGACAAATTTTGAAACTCTAACACACCTCACAAATCTGAATGTATGTGAATCAATTTGCTTATTTAAGCAAGTCAGATGGCTGAACTCTTTTTCAAGCATAATAAATGTTTGCAACATCAACCATCTAACTCGTCGCTGCTCATTGATTGCCACCACGCCAATACATTTATCCGATGTAATTATATTCTATTAAATTCAATAGATAGTTTGAACAGCATGTTGCGTGTTTTAAAAAGATTAGTATGGATTGTAAATGCAAAAACATTGTTTTCAGTGTGGGTGTGCGTAGGGGGACTATACATCAAGCTCATTCTTTTTAAGCACATGATCGGTGCATCAAAAGTGATCAAACTGAACCCTGAGACAGCGCGCCCTTTTGTGTCCACAGCAGATATGTGCATGATACACATGTGGCAGCACATAAAGAGGGGGGCGTGTCAGCCCAATCTTTCAACCAGACAAGTAAAAGTGAATACATCCATGCTTTTTTTTTTCCTGTAGCTTGTGCACATTTTAGCCAGTGCACCTGACTTTGATTGAAGCAGCCTGTTAACCTTAATAGGTGCTTGGCCAGAGAGCCCCAGGCAAAGCGGAAAAAAACGTCACAGTTGGCAAAACACATCAGAGACAGAACATGAATAAAACTCTTATGTAAGTGCAAAAAGCATAAACTCACCGTCTTTGAGTCTAATTCATGGTGCTGTTGAGCTAAGACTTTATCTACACTGGCAGCATCTGTAAACGTAACAAACCCAAATCCTCTGCAAAACAGAAACACAGAGAAGTTTAGATTTTTTATTCATAGAAAATTCATTCAAAAATAACATTTTTAATTTTTTGCCCAAAATAAATATTAGAAATTTTATATCAAGTTAAAACAATGTGAAAGACAAAAGTCCTAACATTCATGTGACCTTATTACTGTTAAAAAAATTTTTGTTGTAAATATGTCACAGCAGAAATTTAAAACAGGCACGTGGGGGGGACAGCGCTGAACATTATGTGGTGTGTTACACAGTGAGACGACGCTCCACCAACATTGTGGTGCAGTCACAAAGTCAATGTCAAATTGCAATCGGCCGCAGCTTTACAGCAGCGAGCATTTAAGCTTATCTGGCTCGCTGAGAAACCACACGCAGGCGCGCGCGCAAACAGGGACACTCAGTGACGCGCGCGCACGCACGCACACACAAGCTGGATTAATACTAAACACGGTCAAAGTAAGCGATATCGTCATGTGCAGTGGGAAGGAAAAGTAGGGGAAAAGCACTGTATTTACCTTGAACGTTTTGTCGTGGGGTCTCTCATCACCATACATTCTCTTATTTCTCCGAATTTACTAAAATAGTCTCTAAGGCTGTCTGTGAACACAGAGAATATGTCGGGTTATTTGACAGAAAACATATGGGAACGCTGTTGTCACTACATTTCAAATAAAAAGGGAAGGGAAGGGGGGGATAGAACACCCCGCGATGCGCATAGGGGTCGAATAGAGGACTTCAGATGGACGGAGATCAAAAATAACATCGTGCGCACACATACTACTGAGATATCCCATACAGAACACTACTGCACAGACAGGGCACATTCGCACATACACCGCCAGCAGCTAACGAGCACTCAGTCACAGCGACAAAAAAAAAAACAAAAAAAAAACAAGAAATATTGGACACGGCGACAAAAGAGAATAACAGTCTCACCTGGTGATGTTTGCCAGCTGAGGCCACCGATAAACATTTTACTGTAAGGGGAAAACACAACAGAAGTGAGTCCAGATGTCAGTTCGGCCATTTTGACGACTAACTACTTCTAAAAGCGACCTTAAAGGATAAAGGGAGACTATGAAAGCACATTCGCGCTTAGTAATTACTCTCTATCTACATAAAAGGGGGAGGCCACTCTCGCTACAAAGCTGTGGTGTTTAAAACTGCATCTGGGAACGGACCGGTGCACGGGTTTAAGTGCGTACTGCACGAGGACGAATCCAGCACGGCAGCCGAAGTCCTCTCCAAGATGTTGTAACATGAAAAAAAAACGTACCTTAGGTTTAAATTTAGAAAAAGATTCTTACCCCGGGTCATGTTGTGAATCATTTAGGCTTCCGGACGTGGCTTGACTCCCGTCTCCTTCCATATCTATTCCAAACTATAGAGGCTGGGACTACAGTAACAGTGACAGACACACACAGATAGGGCAGGAGATATGCAAAGCCCCGCTATGAGAATATTACTGAGCCGGGAATGAAAGCGTCACACATGGGATCAGCTCAGCCCCTGCTCCCTCCTCCCTCTCTCAGCACGCTCTACCTTGGCCCACAGGGGGCGGAGCTTGGCTCTGTCACCTAACCAATCCAATTGACGTCAATTCAGGCAATCTGCAAACCAATCCTCCGATTTGTCATTTAATTAAGCAATAAGCCACTAGAGGTACTACTGGCTTATTGCTCTTCTAAATCAGTGGACACAGTCTGTAGCAAATATATGTATTTTAATTGATATTGTTTACAAGTTACAATACAATAAAGACACAGACATTCAGTAGTAATTTACATTTATATCTTATTCTTCTGCAATTAAGCTGTTTTATGGGAAGAATATATAATATATGACTTTTCATATTTCCTCCTTCATATTTAATTCATCTTCACTGTTATGTTTTTGAATGTATTCACAGTTTAATTCAGCTGAAAGCTTCATGATGTGTGAACCAAAGAGTACGGTGCAGTACCATAAGCGTCCATCTTGTTTAAAATTCAACAATAATTGGAAGAGTAACAACTGAAAAACAAAGTTATTTATTATTTAATCTAATTAGAGCAACAGCATTTACTATCTGAGACACAGCTACAGTGAACTGCAAACACATTCAAAACCATTTGAACTTTCTTATGTTGCTAAAGCTTTGGCTCATAGTTTTATGTATTTAATATAAACTTTATGTGATAGAATAACATAAGAGCGTGAACAGATTTTTTTTGTTGATCAAGCCACAAATTCTCATTTGGATTTAGGTACTTTGAGTGGGCTGTTCAGACAAATTAATATGCATTGTCCTTAATCATATCATTGTAGCTCTGACTATATTTTTAAGACTATTGCTCTGTGGAATGTGAATTTCAATGGAACTAAATTAGCTCCATACAATTGATCCCTGATGCAGCTTTGTGGGGTTCAATTCCTGACCTTTGGACCTGCATGTCTTCCCCCCTTCACTTCCCTGGTCAGTATATATGAAGTTCACTATCACAATCACAATCATACTTGATTTTATGTGTGTAAATTCTAATGGTATCTCTATGACAGCATGAAAACATGTGCTGCAGTAATTGTGGTATTTACATCTAAGCATTTTTTCTGAAGGCATGTTTTTACAAGCCAGTATTGTTTAAGTCATTACTCACCTGTTTTGTATGTGCAAAAATGTGGCCGACACATCTTTTACACTCACATCCAATGAGACTTTGTTCCCCTCATTCGTATTCTGGTTGTGAAAGACTTGGGATTTAACATTTATTGGTCCTTTGTTTCCAACAAATAACTTGACAGACCAGATGTAAGACTGTGCCTCAGTATTAGCTGATAAGGCAAAAATAACTCAAAAAATGTAACAGGTAATCCAATGAGTTCCACTACCTCTGACATTATAACACTGTTTGTTTGCCGGAGGTTTGCTCTATTTCTGCATGGGGGCGGAGCCATCATTATGTCAGTACAGGATTATGTGTAGTGACGTGTGTGAGCATTCATAACTTGGATGAAATGGACTGGAGAAAAGTGTTGCCCATTGACAAATGGAGATTGACACCAGTTCTCAATAAACCTTTCACTGATTATACACTTATAGAAGTTGAACGAAGAGAAGAATCCTCTGATGTTCAAACCTCTGCATTGTTCATAAGTTAACCCTTCTATCATCTTCTTGACACTTTACCTCTATCCCATTTAGTGTGTTTATTAGTCTTAGCAATGCTGTTGTTTTACTAATGTTCTCTACACAAGCAAATTTTCAGAATTTTATTTTCAATAAAACTTTAGAAAACAATATTACATTTTTTTCCTCCACCTTACAATTATTGATGCATTGCAATTTTACATTTTACAAACTCAAAGGTTTGCTTGCAGGTAAATCATAGTTTTAAACATGATGTAGCTATGCCATCAGAGCTAAAATTGTAACAATACACTCAGCTTGCTGAATTATTAAAACATGTCCCACCCAAAGTGATGAAATGCAGCAAAGATTGAGCAGTGGTTTTAGGACAGATAAATTAAAGAAAGCTCTTTGAGGCACAAAATCAATGTTCAGCTCTGTTCACGTGTCCCTGAGCAAGATACTGAATCTCAGCCGCTGACCCAAAGGTCTCACCTTCAACTGCCTTATTCATCACAATAGCCAACAAAAAGAAATTTCCCATGGGGATCAATAAAGTCTGGTATCCGTACATACAGTAGTGTAATTATGGATCTTTTCATGTAGATGACCTATAATGAGCTGTCAGCCCTGCCCTCTGCACAGTGTACACAGAGATAAGCTGGCTCTGCCTTCTAATAACCTTGAGGAGGTACAAAAAAAAAAAGCAAAAAAGAAAAGCTTAGTAAAATATTAAGAATGAATGAGCAAACAGAGTATGGTGGAAAGGAAGAAATGTTTACGGTCTAAGACAATATTTTAAAATGAGTCAGGAGTCAAACAAAAATATCACATAAATGCAGTTCTCATTAATTCTAGCATGAGGAGTCTTCCAGTTTTCCATGTGAAATGTGACTCGTGATCCTGTTTTATTATTCACAGTCGGAGAAGCCTTTTGAATAGGCCTGTCTTCCCTGACTGTTGAGGGTTCCACCACAGGGAATTTCTTATCTGGCCAGGCAGCATGTTTTTGAAACAATGCTGAAGATAAAACCCAAATAACAACACTTTTGTCAGTTTAGCAGCTAAAAGTCTGTCATTAGTTCTGGGACTTTCCACACAGGAGCCGTGTAGCTCTGAAACAAAGGTGCGCAGCCAAATGGTAATTCCTCACTGCATCGGAGTGTCATAGAAAATGGAAATATGACGGCATGTGAGAAAGACTATTACACCGTCTTCGCACTGTAGTTCTGTCCCATGCCATTCTGTGATGCATTTATGATTACATTACTGTTGTCAGATGGGAGGCAGGTTCTTTATATGTCTCCCCCAGAAAAAATAAATAAAATGCACGCTCTCATCCAGCTGCACAGACACAAAGAAGTGAGGGAGGTTATAAATTGATGTTGAACGCGAGCTCTAAGGAACAACAAGCTCTAAAGCCCATTGCGAGGTGTACGAAAATCACTGTGGATTTAACACATGAAGAGCAACCTCTGTTTTACGCTCAAAATAAAAACACTGGAGGCTCTGCTTTCACGGTGGGATTGTGAATTATTCAGTTTTCTTATCAGAGTTATTACTACCGTACCATGACGGGAGTCAAGTTAAAAATGTTTGGGAAGGTACTGTTGGTGTGACATTTTATCATATTTTACAAAGAGTTGCACATTTGAAAACAAGACATGTTTGTGGCAAAGTAAACACAGACACCTCATACAATCACAACTTTTGCCCCTTTTCATATCTCTTATGTTCCAATCAAATAACTCAATATATTTTTGTTGTATATTATGTGACATATGTATATAAATAAAATTTAGTAAGTGTGATGAGCATTTGCACACAGCTCCACTCGGGCAACACTTTGTAGAACGACTTTCTGCTGGCGTTTTGGGGTATGTCTCCACCAGCTTTCCACATGTAGACAAAACAAAATGAAATGCCTGCTTAAGTTCAGTCAAATTTGAAGGAAAATATATGAATAGCAAATTCCAGATTCTTACTCAGAAATTTGCATCAATCTAACCAGTTCCATGTTCACTCTGGGAGCATGTTTAGCATTGTTCAGCATTGTTCTGCTGGAAGGCCAAAGTCCTAGCTCTTTTCTTCCAAGGGTGTCCTACATTTAGGTCTATCCAACTTCCCATCACCTCTGACCGGCTTCCATGTCTTTGCTTAATGTCTTCGCACAGCACAATACTGCCACCACCATATTTTACAATGAGGATGGCGTGTACATGGTAGTGTAGTGTTGGTTTTCCACCTCACATAGCATTTAGTTTGTAGGATCTCTACCGTTTCTTCAGAGGTATCGTAGTGTGATGGCTTTACTAAAAAATATCTTCTTTCCCAGTCAATTAGTATAGATCCAGTTCTGGAGCGTTTTGGTTTTACAAAATTCATATTTTCAGATGACGGACTGAATATCTCTCAGTGAGATCTCCAAATGTTGGGATATTGTTTTATAACCTATCTGTACTTCAGATTTCTCTGCATCTTTACCCCTGTCCTCTCTCATGTGCTCCATGGTCTCTATGATGCCTTTACAGATCAACTTTACAGATCAACTAACACAAGGGTAGACTTTTTGACAACTACTTGGGTTGACTTCTGTAGCTGATTGGTTGAGGGGTATCAGAGTACTCAAAAGGCTCACTATAAATGCCCTCTATCCTTGTCAGATTTTATTTTGTAAAAATGATTCGAAACCATACAAAATTTCTCTTCCACTTAACAATTCTGCTCTCCAATCAGCACTGCAATGTGTGGCTCTAATCTAATCTAACAAGTTCAAAGGGTATAAACGCTTTTCCAGGCCACTGAATGTGAGTTCATGATTTCAGTCTCTAGATCTGTGTACAACACAGACTGGAAGAGAAATCTTTATAGATTTTTAAATAAAGCTGTGCTCCGCTTTAATCCGAGCTGCCCCCACAGCCGGATGAAAGTGCCTAAAATGTTTATTCCTCTTTAAGCAACTTCAGTCTGACAGCCATGCTGGTTGGAGCAGCTGAGCGTTTACTACTGAATAAAAAAAAGAAAGAAAAAAGAACAGCAGATAGGCTTCTTTTGCTTCTTTATATAAAACTATGTGCAGACCTCTCTTTTTCCCCCTTGAAAGTGATGCAGAGCGTACAGTTCCATCACCATTACTTGGACACATTTATGAAGGTGACAGCGTCTGACAATGTTTTGATTAATTGGGGGACAACGCGTTTCAAGGAAGACATTTTTTTGTGTCCTGCATCCCCAGAGCTCTTCGTCATTTACATAACATTTAGGGAAAAGGAAAGATTTTCTCCAAGCCTGTCGGTGTATTAGTGCAAGCCTGTATTCAGCGGTGAAATGTGAAGCGCTTCTCAATTGAGAGAGGGGTCAGGGAAGAAAATCTTTGTTGCTAACTGACTGGTTGCATAAAAAATGGAGGATTTGTGGGAAGCTAAAGAGACGAGGGGACAAGAGGGAAACGACATTATGAGAAGCATTCTGTTTCCGACCTGGTGATCTTTACCTGACCTTGTCAAGAAAAAAAAAAGTTCCTAAAATTCTCTGCAGGACTTTTTTATCTGGATGAAATCAGAAATAAAATATATTAACCTCTCAACAGAAAATGATGTCTAACATTCTTTAAAATTGAAACATGAAGCTGAATTGGGATCTTGCATATCAACAGGACCACATGTTCTCAGAGTGTACTCCTGTGTGAAATGATCTACTACAGCTCAGAGGAAGCCGCTTCTGTCTCGTTGAACCGTTTTGTTATGAGGATCACTCGGAGACTTGAGACCATTTTTTGGAATTTGTGAATGATTTCATATTGCTTACTTTAGGCCAAGTGATTTTCTCTTGAGCAGGTAAAAGTCAGAAGCCCTCAAGGTGGACCTGTGGTAAAGACTGCAGATGTGAACAAACTGTCTCCCTCTAGTGTCTCTTCCCTTTATGCTTCTCCTTTTTCTTCCAAGCTAATGCACCTCCCAAGTTGCAGGGAGAGAGGCCAACCAGAAACATGCATAATTGACAGGCCCTATTTCAGGAGTTAGCTACTTACCTAACCATGGACCATACCCTGCTCTATCATCTCGCCCAGAATCATTTAACTTTTTTTTTTTTTTTGCACTTTTCAGTCTATTTTGACCAACCGGGATTAACAACGGATGAATCTGGCAAATAACATTTCTGTTCTCCTCATCGATCGATGCGTTTCCTCGAGGGCGGTTGTGTTTCAAACCTGTCGACTGATCGTGATTTGGGAGGATTACCAGGATTGTGTGTCTTTCTTAGCACACAGAGAAACTGTTTCAAATGAGATCAGTAGGAAGGATCTTCTTCTGATTAATGGTTTCCCTTCCCATTATGCCTTCTGTAACCACACAGATGAGTTAATTAAACTGCGCCAGAGGCTACACACAGGTAGATGGACTGCTGTGATATTCAGACATCCACATTATTACACATTTCATATGAGGAAAAAGAAACGGCGATATTGAGATTTGAGATACCCCTGTCCTGGAGGCTCCTCTGTACTTGCTAATTGTGCATGGAGATTTCAGAAAATATTCAACACTAGTTAAGTGCTCAAAAGCACCTCAAGGTAGCATGAATTAGCCCGTGGTGCCCCGAAGGGCCCCGGATCATTGCTTACAGTACCACAAAGAAACCTCGCTTTCTTTTAGAATAAGCGTGAACAGAAGATCTAACATAAGTTTTCCCAAATTGCCCAGAAAATGGCTGTTTCAACACTGGGAGGAAAATCTGCGTCTCCGACCTCGATGGCTCTCAATCGCGCACGCGGCTCTTTCTTGGTCCAATCAAGCTTCTGCACAAGTGGATGATGACGACATCGTTTACCTGCTCCACTGGGCTGAGAGATAAGCTCGTGCCCCTGCAGCTTCCTGGAACGTTCTGGCTGCTGCTCGCACGACTCCAGAGAGAGGCGTGCGTGGCAGATGATGATGAACGAAGGAGCCGTCCTGTCACCTGTACAGCTCAAATATGCAAATCTTTTTCTTTTTTCTAAAGCAGACCAGTCAGACAAGTTGACTTGATTTTTTTATTATTATTATTTATTTATTTTTTATACAAAAGGGAGGATTATTTTATAAGTTTCCCAAATATGTGTTCAACTGCATTTGTTATTTTCTAAGTGGGCACTTCAGAACCCGGACACTCTCAAGCCTAAAGCCCTCAGTCTGACTTTCTGTTTATAGGAGCGAATATGCTCCGGCCGAGACATTTTTAAACATCTCACCGAGGCTAAGAATGGTAAGCAAGCCTCTCAGGTCAACCAGCTAAATTGGTGCTCTCTGTCTCCTGCCTCATTCCTTGTTTTTAACCAGTCTTTTTTTCCCCCCTCTCCCTTGTTTCATTTTTGCTCTCTTCTTTTCCCTAACTAGCTGCCACAATACATTCTCTCAGTTGCCAACCACTTCCCATTCTGCAACCACTGACCTTAACACTGACCTTCCCTTGTCTGTGCCATTGAGATGAGAGGGAGAGATACCACAACCTCACCCCTCCCACAACACCACCATGCTGCAGGGTTGAATTTTGCCTGTCTCATCAGTCTTTCCTGCAGCTGGAGAATGGTTTGTTTGTTTTTTTCTTTCAGATTCCAGCACTTTACTTTTCTTTCTATTTCTTTTTTTTTTTTTTTTGCTTTTTGGCTGATCAGTGGCCAGACAGAAAAACACGGCTCTTGGCTCAAAGAGATATCGAGCTTTGGCATATAGACCAAGGCTGTCAATACAGATTAGGTTGATCAGATAAAGTTTATCTGCAGCATTTGAGCGTCCTTTGGTTGGGTACCAGCTTAATTCCGGGGCCACAATTGATAATGTGACCCGAGGATCAAAGCGGATCGAAATTCGGGCCATTGTTTTTGCCAGGAGCGGACCACAGTGGCCTTGTCAAAGGTAAGTCACTTTGTGTATCATTATGCATGTAGCACAATAGCTCTGCTCTGTGATAACAGGAATTACAAGAGGTGCTCCATGGCTCTGCAGGTTCATGGCGGTTTAGTGAAAACTTTCATAATTTGTCTCATCTACAAATAATCTTTCATGTGAGCCAAAGAGTAGGATTTAAGGAGCATTTAAAACTAAACCAAGTTCGTCTTAAGTTTTAAAGTAAATATCTTAAATTTTATTGTAGAAAAACAGAAGAATCTTGAAACTACTCTTTTGCCATTTTCCATTGCATACTTGGCTACTTCGTACTAGTTTTTCTTTTTTGTCTTTTAGACTTTTTTATAAATATTTCTCATGTTGAATATAACAAGCCTACACGTTTCCAAAAGAAAACCATCAAAGATTTTAATGAATGCTCTTTACCTTTTAGAATGTTTTTAAGCCCATAATTACCTCCATATGCAGCTGACCTAACTTTAAGAGTTTTGGTTAGTTAGCAGTGGAAGGTTGCTTGTGCTTGAGACTCAAAAATGACTTACTGTATGTTTGACCTCAACCTTCAATGCTAAACAACGTCAGTCACCACAAGAGGGCACTTGGAGCATGTGTATGCAGCAGCAGCAGCCGCTCTAATTACATATCTTTGCCCTGTTTTACTGTTGTGTTTTCACTGGTGCACAGATTGGAAGCTAATCCAGGTTCACTGAGTCCACAGTGGCCTCTCTCACACACAGTAAGAACAACGTGCATTCTTCAGATTGCAGAAGGACGAGTCAACTTGCTGGAGTTTTTTTTTTTTCTAGAGTCTTTAGTCGTGTTTCTCTTGTATTACATCTCAGAGAAGATGTACAGTTGCAGGGGAGCAACAAACTCTGCAGAGGAGACAGCTTTGCATCTTACAAAAACAGCAGAGAATTGACCTGTCTGCAACAAAGATGTTCGAAGCTTAAAACGCCCCGTGCCCTCGCACAATGACTGCATGTGTTATCAGAGTAATACGTGCCTTTTTAAAGCCTGTCCATACACAATAGTCGGAGAAAAAGTGAGGGGGGAAATTAAATGCTCAAGAACACAAGAGGGCAGTACAAAGAAGTACACCGAGAGTGAGTCTTATTGGATGTGGCTGAAAGTGAGAGGGAAACACACTGAAAACAAGCTCGGGTGGTGAGATGAAGAGGGGAGGCATGGCAGCAGTAAATGATGCTCGCCCTCTACACCTTGTCAGTTATTAGGAGAAGCCAGAGGAGAAAGCTGACATTACTTTGTGCTGTCTACAGAAAAAATAATTGGCTTGCAGGCCAGCTTGCTGGCACCTAAAGCATTTCGAAGTGATGTTGCAAAGTTGCACACCAGAAAAAAAAGAAAGGGCAGGCGGGAAAAATAAAATAAAATAAAAAATACATGCGTATTGTGTGCCACGCAAAAGTTTGGGTGTTGTTGAGTTCTGCTTCTGCTGATTTCAAAATGTGATGAAAAATGACATGCCCTTTAACTGGCATGCAGCTACGCCAAGTAAGAAATAACACAGTTCTTTTTATTATTTGTGCAAATTTGGAGTAAGAAGAAGGAAAAAAACAGCAAATGCAAAACTTTGGATCCCTCTCCTCCAAAAGGTTTGAGCTTAAAGAATTTGCAGACTTCAGACCTTACTGTGATCTCCAGGGCTGCAGCTGGTTCACAATCATTTAATGAGGGCATTAAAAACGTTCCAGTGTGAACGTGTTCTTCCCCAAGTTTTCATCTATCTATTTCTGCTGTTTTATTTACATATCACAATAAAAATAAAATAAATAACATCTGAAAAGTAGGCTGTAAAAAAATAATAAAATAAAAGTATGAAGTACAAATACAACCAGACAACTTCACGTCGCTCTGTTTTCCTATTTTGTTAAAAGGGTGAGTTTGAGCAGTGTGTTCAACTGTAAGGTTCTCTGCATTCTCAACAAAATTCTTAGTATCAGAAGCAAAGTCGACCCAAGGCATAAGTAACCAGAGTTGCTGTTTGGTCCCTTAATGCCAAAAGCAAATAACCTCCCACAAAAATTCATATCTCAAAAGGTAAGCTTTTTTTAAATAAATGTATTATAGATGTGCTTACTTTTAAATTTGCTTGTAAACTTAATGAATATTTTTCAAGAATTCAAAATTCTTTTGTGGTGAAATGAACTGACAATATTCTAAAAATACAGTCATTTAAAGATGCTAAATCTTATTGTTATTATTCAGCTAAAGCAGTTATTTATTCTTTTTTGTGCTGAAGTCTCATTTAATTTCACACTAACTGCAAAGATGTTTGTCAACGGTAATAAACTTGTGTAATGTAGCTGTAAGAATAGCTAAGTAAGCTTCATTTGTCCTCCGGCGTCCTCTGAGTCTGTCTTGAAAAGTCAGACATCAGACATGACTGCCAGACTAAATAAGTAAGTCAGTAAGTTGGCTCCAGATTTTATTTCCTGCAGTTTTTTGTTTGTTTGTTTTGGTTTTTTTTGGGGGGGGGTTTTAGAAAACAAGGTGAAAAAAATATTTTATGGTCTGGGAAATTTCAATCTGGGATCTGGTCATTTTAATTGCTTATAGTATTTTTTGAAACAAGGGGAAACAGATGTGTTTAAAAACACAGCACACAGAGCAATCAAGCTGGAACCATTTAAAAGAGATTTTGGGGCTAGGGGTGGTGACTGGTGTGGTCTTAACAGGAACTGGGCCACAAGTCAAATTCTGCTCAGGTCCCATATAATTTGGGACTGGCTCATAAAGGAACATCCAAGTAAACTTAATGAACTGAGAAAGCAAACAGTGTTACAGAGACTTTAACAAAAAGAAAGGAAACAGAATGGAGAGAAATAATTAAAAAAAACATATCTGCAACAAGCACAAGGAAGATCGACTTGGACTTGAGCTGCAGTCTTACTCACAGGAGTCGTTTCATCGGCTGAAGTGGGGGGGAAAAAAAGACCAGCAAACACTAAAAGCCAGCGACTACAACTACAATTTCCACAATTGTTGCCCATCTAGAGGTGTGAGCTGAAGATGTCACCATGTCCTGTCCTGCACATCATTAAAACAATTTCTTCAACAAAGCTGTGCTCTTGGTGACCCAGGGAGATGATGGGAGAAAGCTAAGAGAATAAAAACCACGACACACTCAGCTCTTTTTTTTTTAAGAGTAAACCAATTAGTACCCTTTTTTTTTCTCCAGATTTTATCTTATTTGTACAGAATAACAGATGTGGCGTTTTTCCTAAACTGTATAAAAAAGATTTCGTTTTATTCCTACATATAGTAAACATAAAACACTTTTGCACATGTTCTGTAATTTCTATGTCTTACTTCCCAGAGGTATTCATAGAAATCAATGTTTTTCAGGCTTGATTTCAGATCTATAACTAGACAGGAAATAAATATAGCAATATCAAACAAGATAAATGATGAACAAGTTTTCCATTTTGTTATTTGACTGGTCACCTGCTCTTCAGACTCACATCTTTCTCCCTACAGTGGAAGGGATTCCCCCTTCCACTGTAAAAGGTGCTTTACTTTTGATATTTTGTCACATTTCTTCCGCTTAGGTTGTGGGTGCCTCTTCTTGCTGACTCATTTTTTAAAAAAAATCATTCAAATAGACATTGAGTAAAAGCTGGTGTTCTGAGAAGTTTTGTTCTCAGAACTTGTCAGAGAACAGAACTTTGGTAACTATAAAGCAAGTCCCAACTTAGTGCTTTGTGTTGCTTGATAATAATTCTTCATGAAAATTAACTTTAAAACATGTTCTGACGAGTGTTATTATAGTTCACAGAAAATACTGCAAGGCATAGACACCCCTAGTAAAATGATAGGTGTTTGTGGCATTATGAATTAACGAAGAGCTTTTTCCACACGTAATACTGCATTTATATATGTATATACTGTATATAAATATATATATAAAAACTTTTGAGGGAGGCACCAGAGTCCTTCACTGTGAGATATGATGATGTTCTTTTGGTGATGTTAGAGAAATGGCCAGATTTTGTTTTGTTTCAAATTCTCTCCTGTTAACTAGCTGCTTTAACTGTGCCATCTGTATCTTGATCATGGCTTACTTATTGCACTCTTCTCCGGATGATATCTTTGTGCAGTGAGATCCTAGTGACCCCTTGTAAAAGGCTGCAAATGGTCAAATGTAAGGAAAATGCTGTTAGACCAGACAAACATCCTTTTAGATTGAAGCGATTGACAATAAACTGACTGCAGGCATCAAATCCTGAAGAAAGAGAATACCCTGTTTAGGTGAGTTATTTTAATCTCTAACAATGCATCATGTTTTTGCTTATTTATTTTTTTTTACACGATTCAAAAATAATCCCTCTCATTGTTTGACATCCCAAATAAATGGCATTTTAAATGTGCTGCAGATACTCTGAAGAGCCTCTGCAGCTGTTGAGTCAAAAGCAAAAAAAACCAAAAAAAACTTCAAGTTAGATCTCTTCTCTCAGGCATTTTCAAAGTATTGCAGCTTTCTAAAAAGAAAAAAAAAAAGAAAACTACACTATTTAGTCAGCAGTTATGGACAAAATCCAACAACAATCAGAGAGTGTTGATTACTTTAAGCATAAGTTTTATTAGAGATTGCAGAACCTTGAAGAAGTTACCAAAACAAACTTCTAAATTCTCTGGCACTGGTTCTTCTTTAGTTTATCGAATGCAGCCCGCTGTACGGTGGTGCATGCCTTATTATTTTGGCAACTTATGCGTCTCTATGCAAATAACACTAAATTGTAAAAAAAAAAAACGAAGGAAAGACAGAAAAAAAAAAGCTGCAGAGTGGTGCATCACAGCTGTTTAATGCAATCAGGAGGATTTGAATATCTTAGCATTCTACAGGAAAAGAAAAAAAAGATAAACTCTACACTTTAACGCTCTGCAGTAAAACAGCAGGAAGTTTGCATTCCCCAAACGTTCAGTCGCCATGCAGATGATTTTCACCAGCGTCAGTGAATCATGAAGGACACTTAAGTCTAAGATGTGATCAAAATACGCAAGAGGCGCTCTGCACTCGCCGTTCATTAGATATATTGTCCATTTGTTTACCCTCTGTTCGACAGAGTCTCTGTTGCTTCCTGGTAAGCTTGTGTCGTTACAAATGTATACATCCTGTCCAGAGAGATGTTGGCTCCTACACAGAAAGCTCAAAATGAGTTAGCAGAATCACATGAATCAGGGATTGGGGACGTCCGCACATGTTTGTTTTTAATTAAAAAAGAACACTGCATTTGTTAAAAAGCTAAGAAAAAAATGTGGGTTTCAGAAAGCAAAAAAAAACTTGTAATAGAAAAAAAAATGAGCGAGAAAATAAAACTGACACTGAACATCTATTGTGGACCGCAGGTGTAACAAAAAAGCTCCTCAGGCAGCGTTGGCAGAAAGTCAAAGAAGGATTCAGCTCCACAACAAGCTGTTTGCTGAATGTATAGTGCCATCATGTGCTTAGCTTCATTCATTACATTCAACGTTGTTCTGTTTTTCCTCACAAATGTTCAAGAAGAGTCTTTTAGAAGAAGCAGCATTACAAATATTGTGCCATTTTTTTATTTTAATAAAAAAATGCTTTCATGTCCATGGCGTAAAAGCTGAAGAGAGTCAAGAGAGGATGCTGCTGACAATGTAGAAGAAAAGAGAGTTTGAGAGAGGGCCAGTCTTTTGGAAGAAAAAAATCAAAGAACGGGGAGGGATCATCAGAGGAGATCAGGGTTTTATCTGTGTAAACCTGCAAAAACCGAGAAGCATTCATTACAAACAGAGCTAATGAGGCTGAACAGCTGATGCAGATTGGCCGCGAACTCTCGGCCCTCTCATATTAATTTTCTGGTGATACTCCGCTTGGGTTTGAAAACACTTCCATCATTATAGTGACTCCAGACACAAACAACAACAACAACAATAACAAGTTTCACAGACCCCACATTGACTTTCAGATATTTGTGGACGATTATCTAAATTGTAAATTGTCTGTTGAAAGAATTTCAAAATTTTTTAAGATAGTTCCTAAATGAGAATCTGAGAGCGAATGATGGGATGTGACCGTCAGCCTCTCTTGAGCGAACCGTTTCAAACACATCGGTGGCGTCATAAGGATGGTACGTTGCTGTAACGGCACAGTTCCTGTTGAAAAGACATGCTTTGGATCAGTAAATGTGACCTTATGCAGTGTCCTGTATAATTATTCACACATCTTTAAATGGTTCACATTTTCTCACTTTCTAATGTTGATGTTGTTTTCAAGACAGAATTCGTTTTTTGTGAAGGGGAAGGAAAAATACCAGATTTTAACAGTGAATACATGCAAATCTAGTCAGGTTTTTGCTTGTGAAAATGTCTAGAGACCATGCATCCTTCTTTCTCTCCACCTTTCAGCCGTGTAGAATCCTAATGAAATACTTTGAAGGTTTTCAGTTGTAACATAGCAGATGATAAGAGTTTTATAAGCAACTGCACCTCGATGTTTGTTTGAATCATTGCGTCAGTTTCCAAAATAATGCCACACACACACATTGCGGTTCCACAAAGGATGGTGTCAAATGTTGAGGCAATAGCATAAAGAGATGAACACCCCGTTTTCACATTTTTTAAAAATCCATTTTGCTGGCATTAGTGTGAACCTTATGTAATCCAAAAAAAGTTAAAGACATATTTTCTTTTTTTTTTTACCATGTAAACTTTCTCTAGAAACATGGCTTCTGTGGGCGCAACAACTGCTCCAGTATCATCTCTCTTGTGCTTTATTATTATTTTTGCTTTAAATTCACATTTTGCCACAAACTCTTCACACCGTCCGTCAGATGACTTGGGGCAAAACGAGAGGGAAAAGCCACAAGTTGTGAAGGAAACCAAACCAAGAGAAGGTTGGGCTGCTGCTTCTGATGCCTCCGGAAGGCAACTGATTCTGTCTCCTGACGCTTCTGGTGCGGAGAGTGGCTGTCCTCTTTGTTTGGGTGGAGGAGGCCTCTGTTATAAAGAATCGATCGGTGGCCAGCTCTACGCCGTTTCCTTTAGATGTGTCGGTAATGAGACTTTTGTCAGAGAAATGGGATGAGTCTGCGGTGTGGAGCGGGGCTGAGGATGAAGCTTCCTTTGTGCCTGAGATGAGATGATCTATGTCATCTCGGCTGCCGGTTCTAGCCAGGTGATTAATCGTTAAGGTGGAAATGCTGATGGCTGTTTCCGTGAAGGCATCGTGCCCCGTGTTTAGAGACTCTCTGCGGGTTTGGGGCGTGCTTTGCTGAGCGGAGACGGACCAGTACCCCCGCGTGACGCTGTCTTCAGGCGACACCGAGCTCAGATCTGAGGCACCGACTGCCAGAGGAGGCAGAACAAAGGAGCCAAAGTGCAAACCTCCAGTCCTGCTGGAGTGCGTCGCTCCACACACAGGCTGGGTGTAGCAGGGGCAGCCGAGGACAAACGCCGAGGTGCTCTGAGTCCAAGACAGCAAGTAGTCGACCTCATGAAGGTGGCAAGCCCAAGGGTTGCTACCCAGAGTGACGACTCTAAGTGAAACCATCTTGTCCAAAGCTCCAAAGGGCAGTGAGGAGAAGCGGTTAGAGTGCAGGTAGAAGTGGGTTAACTTTGGGAGTCGGTCAAGAGAGCCCGGCAGCACCTTCAGAAGCATGTTGTGGGACAGATCGACTGTCTCCAGGTGCGCAGGCAGGTTGGTGGGCAAAGTATAGAAGTGGTTTTTGCTGAGGTTGAGCATGCGCAGCTCAGGCATTGTGTTATTGATGAAGACGGCCCTCTCTACCTTGTTGCTCGAGAGGTCGAGTGTCTTCAGGTTCCAGTGGTAGACCGTGTCGTTCTTGTCCAGCAGCTGGATGCGGTTGGACGAGACGTGGAGCTCCCAGAGGGAGCGAGGCAGGCCTCTGGGAAGGCGGCTCAGCCTGTTGTGGGACAAATCCAGGACGCGGAGGTGGGTGTACGAGGCGAGCCTGTCGTCCAGATGGATGAGCCGGTTGTGGGACAGGTTGAGGGAGAGGATGTTGTGCTGCAAGCCGTCGGGGAGCTCTCTCAGGCTCCTCCGGAAACAGTCCACCTCTCTGTGGCTGCGGCTGCAGGAGCACACGGAGGGGCACACGGCCAGGACGCGGAGCCCGAGCCACAGCACGAGCACCAGCTCCAGGAGGGCCTCATTAAGAAACGGCTTCAACATTACGGGCCTGCTGGGGGTTAAAAAAAAAAAAAGACAGAAAAGAAAAGATGAGAAAAATGTCAGCGTATAAGAAAGCTGAATGAGCAAAAACACACTCTCATGTATGCAGCATAGTGCCTGCATTGTGCCCTTTTTTTTTATACAAGCGAATAACAGCAGACCTGAACTGTAGTGAGGATTTTTCAACTACATTGAAGAATATCATCCATCAGAAAGGAGGACAAATCCCTGCAGTCATTTTCCCTGGCATCAGTTTGTGTTCACTCATCAGTGGTTGTCAGTGGAGTCAGTCCCATGCTCTCAGAGGAGGAAAACTAGTCCAATAGATGGGTTTTGGTAACGACTCCACAGAGGACTCATGCATGAGCTGGTCCAAAGGCAGGCAAAGACACAGCCGACAAGATACTGCAGTGTTTTTTTTTTTCTTTTTTCTTTCTCTTGCCCGGGGTGTGGCTAAATGTGTGTACAAGAAGAAGAAGAGCCTTCAAATATGTTTAGAACTCACCTCCTCATCTTATCATTCCAGTCACTTTTTCTCTGCTCCTTTTTGCCGCTCAGCACCTCTTCTGTCTCCTCTCTGCTGCTTTCAAGCTCGGGACCAGCTGGTGCTCTGCTGAAGGTGAATTTTTTTCCTCCCCCCCCCCTTCTCTCCTCTGTATGTCTATCTTAGTATTTGACCCCTGCTCACTTGTCCAGTGCAGGTGTTCTGCCCTAAACTCGCGTGCAGTTCAGTCCCTCTTCTCCTCCCCGTGCAAGCTGAGAGTTTACTACTGCATCTTATGGATCTTTTGAGTTGGCTCGATCAGGCACTGCAGGCTCTGGATTTACTGTGTGCAGTGGAAGTGAGAGGGGAGGGGTGGCGTGTTAGCAGGGAGAAGTATTGGGAAGGAGAAATGGAGCGCATAATGGAGGGGCTCTCTGCATACACGGATCCCCACTAGGGAAACTCCTTAGTCCCTTTTAAACCTCTCAGCTTTAAAGATCCACTCCTGTGTTCCGAAGAACAACTACTGTTCAGTTTGGTTTAACTGGCTGTTTTGTACTTAAAATAAAGACTGTTATCAGTTATCTGCTCAATATAAATCATCCCTCTCTAAAGAACCCCCCCCCCCAACCCCCTGAACAAGTCGATGAAGTGCTGTAATTGGCTGTAAATGTAGAGGCTGCCACAAAAAGCCTCAAGATTTATTACAGAGGACTCTCCTCCTCTGCAGCATCCCACCTGTCATCAGCAATACAGCCAACTCTCCATCTTGAACTGCATTGCTGCACTTCTGCCTCCCAGTTACACCAGGCTCGGCTACAACGCCTTGCAAAAGTTTTCACACCCTTTTAACTTTTTTTATTAGTATTTTTTTTGTTTTACATTTTCTCATTTTCCAGTCAAACCTGTGTGTGTGTTTTGGTGTGATTTTATGTGACAGGCACGCAGTAGGGCGTAATTATAAAGTGGGAGGAAAACAAAATGGATTTTCAGTCTTTACAGAAACAAAATCAGAAAGTTATGGAGCGTGTTTGTGTTCAGGCAACTTGAGTAAAAACTTGAAAACTGGAAGGTTTTTTTTTTTTTGGACGATGTCGGTATCTAAAACATGAACGCCGTGCTTGTTATTCTGTCACACTAGCTCAAGCTTGGTCACACTGGAATAAGAAATTCTATAATTTCGATATTCTTTGACCTAATTCATTCCCTAGAATCATTGACTATGTTTTCAGGGTTGATGCCCTGTTAAAGGTTGACCCTTCGCCTGCCTCGAGTGTTTCGCAAGGTGCTGATTTCCTTAATTCTGGGAAATCTGCGAAGACTTACATAAGAAACCAATCTTATTTAGGTCTGGAAAGCGGCCACTGTCTCCGGTGGAGCAAATGGAGACAGTGGCAGACTGATGTATGCAGTTAGCAATAGTTATTAAACTTTTGCCAACATAATAATTTCATTGCGATATTTGGTGACTTTTTAGACAAAAACAAAATCAAATTTGGAATCCCAGTTGGTGCACATGTACCAAAAAGTACTTCGACACATTTAGCTCCATCCAAATTCAGAGCAATTTCATTCCCACTGAAGAAAAGATCCTCCACAGTGTGATGCTACCACTACTACTATAAAGCTCAATTTGTATAAGACCATTTAAAGCTATTTAAATCAATCTCCCATATAAATTGATGGAGTAATTTGAATTATTGTATCATGGAAAGTATGTAAATGAATTGGAGTCTGTGGTTTCTAATGTGTCAAAAAGGGAAAAACTTAAAGGGCTATTTCAACTGTCTCAAAATGGCGAGGAGGCTGAATCCACACAGCCTCATGAATTGAGAAGCAGAAGTTTTATTTGTTTGTGCGCGCGCTATAAAAACACAGCCAGGCTAAATAAGGCGCCCATTTGCAACACGCTCACTACTTCCTCAGCCTCTTCTCTCTGTGCTTCCAGTCAAACCGCCTCAACTCCCACCTGCCTCAACTCTTCCAGTAGTTCCTCCACTAAGATTGAAACTCATGTATCCTGCCAGCCTCAAGGTCAAACTCTCCGTGTCGGCCTGCGTGCGACGTTGTCAGTTTGAAACTGTGTGTTGCCAAATAGCAATTCGGATCCTCCAGAAAAAGAAGACAACTCCTCCCGAGGAAAACAATTTCCCATTGGCTCGGTGATGCGCGTTCCATCCGCATCCGAACCGTTGACTTGCACAGAGCAAGTCATAAAAGCTGTGACTTGCTTTCATGACTTTGGGTTATTTAGCAATTTAGAGCTTTTCCAACTATTATGTCACAAGTAAATCAAAATATCTGCACATGACAGCTAAGAAAAGGCTCATATCTGTGTTTTGAAAGGTCTCTTTTTGTTTGGCTGCGTCAGCCCTGGTTGAAATGAAAAGAGGCTGTGTGACGGAGCCTAAAAGGAGCTCATTCTCCGCTTGCTAATCAAGCTCATCTCCTATTCACTCTTTCTTTTTTGCTCTCTCTTTTTCTCACAAGTCTACTGTGCCTTCCCTGAAGTATTCAGAATAACAACCAGTGAACTTCTCCACATTGTGCCACGATACAATCACGCACTTTCATGCGGGAGAAGACGCACGGATGGCTGTCATTTTCTAAATCCTAAAATGTGTGGCAGGCATTTTTTTTATTCAGCCTCCATGCACTCCATACTTTACACAACCACCTTTCATTGCAACCGCAGCTGCAAGTATTTTTGCCGTATTTCTCTATCAGCTAGACAAAAATGGCAGACTTATTTTCTCGTTTGGATTTAGGTTTGGACTTTGACTAGGCCATTTTAGCACATTAGTGTGGGTGGATTGAAATCATCCATTGTAAGCTCCATCCATCTTCCTATCAACTAACCAGCCTCTTTATCTCTGCTTAAGAATAGCATCCCCACAAGATCTGTTGTTGTAGTTTTGTAAGGAACTGAATTTTGTGAAATGTGCAACTGAAAACTGAGCTGTGGATCTCTGCAGCTCCTCCAGTTACCAGGGGCCTCTTGGCTGCTTCCATGATCAATGTTCTCCTTTTGCCTGACCTCTAATTTTGACTAATGTCGACTCATGCAAGCTGCACTTTTTAGACTTTTGTTTGCAAAAAAAAAAAAAAAAAGTATGCTGCGAAGAGTGATGTGGAAGGAAAATGTTAGCAAACATGGCCGTACAGCAAACAAAGCTGATTTATTCAGCCTCCAGCAACACAGCAGAGTTCAAAATGGCAGCCTTCCCATCAGTCTTCTTGCTACAGCCAGCAGTCCACCTATATACTGGTTGACCCCGCCTTCTCAATGTACCCCGGCCAATCAAACTCCAGCTCTTATCACAGCTTCTTCTATAAAAGAGCTGGGTTTGAGGTGGGCCCCCTTCTTAGCAGGGTCCCAAGATGGCAGCTACAAGGACACACCCACAAGGTAACAAACATTTCACACAAACAAAGGTTCATTTATACACTCTAGAATTCAAAACCTTAAAGAAAAACTTGTTGCTTCTTAATAAAAAAAAACATTGTTCCTTTCTTTGTCACTCAATGCACCACTTGCGTCAAGTGAAATAAAAAAAAAAAAAGGAGGAAGTTAGGACTTCATTGATTTCTACTTTTGGGAAATCGCTGCAGCTGAAATTAAGAATGTCTTGGTTTTTATTTATATTACTATTTTTTGGTATTTTCTGCCAATTTTATTTATTTATTATTTATTTATTTTTTTACCATTTTACTTTTTGTTTAATCATTTACAGCCATCAGCAGGCACTGTCAGTCAGTCTCATAGACGCCGCAAGCCAGTTACTCACAAGCCCAGCAGATGTTTTAGAATCAAGCAAAAAAAAAAAAAAAGTTTTTGTTTAATCATTTACCTATCTTTGGTGGTGTGATTGTAGTGAAGCACTTTGCACAACTGAAGTTGTTGTATATGTGCAAAGCAAATAAACATGGACTTGACTTTTGTGTTGATCTGTCCCATAAAGTCACATGACAAATTGTGAAACAGCTCAAGATGAGGGAATATTTTAGCAAGGAACTTCATGGACACAGACACATCTTGTGCAACCAACTGGGAACTGAAAATAAATAGCAGTCGTCCCACGTTGAACCCCATTCAAGAAGCATGTTTTCTTTGATACCTTCTGCTTTTGAATAAAAAAAAAAAGGAAAAAAAAAAAAGACCAACTAAACACATTTTATCAAATTTTAATTTGGAAATGACAAAAAATATGCAAGCAAAAAAAATGTAAGACACATGCACAAATATACAATCTGATGGGTTAAAATTACATGCATAAACACTTCAGCTTAAAGGAACTAAGAAGCTGCTGAAAACGACTGCTAAGTTGCGTTGAAATGGAAACTCGTGAAGAAAACCTCACGGCTCTTTTTTAGGTTCCTCTGTGTTTTCAGAAGAGGAAAGCGGCGGAGGATCTTTGGTGGGCTCCGAGCCGGTGGTCTCTTCTGCCGGCTTTGAAGGAGGAGAGCTTTCCTCAGGGGCTGCAGCCGTAGTGGCCCCCTCACTCTTCTGAGAGTCTCCCACCTCCTTCTCGTCTCCCTGTTGCTTAACCTCATCGACCTTCCCTCCATCCTCCTTGGTGGCGCCGTTATCACTCTCCTTAGTCGTTTGACCGTTCTCTGTCAGCAGGAAACTGTTTTCTTTAGCTTCTGGTTGTGACTCGGCTTTACTCGTCTTGTCCATTCCCATCCAGTACTCAGAGTTGCTGCCTGTTGCCTTGAGGCGTCTTCTCAGCCGGCACACCTTGCATGCAAGTGCCAGGGTAGAAATTAAGAGGATGGCGCAGGCTAAGATCAGCACTGCGCAGGTTATTATTATCTTGGCAGGGTCTTGCTCTGTTAGACCAAAAAAATTCCATGGTTTGGCAGTGGCAGTGGTGGTGGTGGTCAGAGAGGTGGTGGAGAGGATGGTGGTGGTAGTGCGCTCGGTTGATGTCACAGATCTTGTTGATTCAGATTCAGTTGCTGATTCATTCTGTGAGGTGTTAAAAGAGGTGGTCGGAGTCATAGCATCGCTTGAATTTTGTTGTGGACTTTGGCACAAAGACCACGGGATAAACAGCAACACGGCCAGAATTTCAGCACAACACAGCAGGCCGTTCATGTTGATATCTATAAAAACAAAGGCAGGAGAGTTTAGGATTCGAATATGCTTCTGATGCAAATGGACGACACGATGGAGAAACTTACACTCAATGAAGCGTACTTGAGATATTTGAACACAACTTTAATAACTACATTGTATTTTTGGCGATAATTATCATGTTTACATTGATAAAAGTGATGTTCTTTGTAGTCTTTTTGACAACAGATTCTTTTTTTCACAAACTATACAATAATATTAAAGATGCTGGAAAATTTGCATATATCAGCAATTAACAATTAAAACAACCTGGCTAAAGTTAACACTTGTAATTTTGCTTTGAACAAAGACATCACTATTGGTAAGTGACAGGATTCCACCAGTTTCCTGCCTGCTCAGTATTTGTCCGTTTATACTCTTAAAAACTACTGTTTCTTTAATGCAAGTGCCGAGTTTAAGCATTGGGGAACAAAACTGGTTAGTTTCTTCTTTCTTTCTTTCTTCTTTTTTTTTTTTTTTACCAAACATTGGGTCTAAAATTGCGACTGTTCATTGGATTAGAAATCAGCCATGAAGCGGCCTTGAAAGGCAGCCATTTTGAAATGTACAACCACCTGATCTGTCCCCATTGAGCCGCTGCTGTCAGCAGTTACATTAATTACTTTAGATTTTATTTTTTTTTAATCTCAGATAACATTAGCTGCTTAGTAGTTCTAAATATGTTCAGCTTGTTGACTAAAGATTTGGTCACAAAATCTATATAGATAGGAAATCATAAATAGAGTGTTATATATTGAGTGTGATTTTCTTTCACCTCTTGATTATTTTGAAGTTGAGTTTAAAAACACATAGTCAATAAATTGTATTCATTTTGGGCTAGGGCAGAAAGATGGGACTTAGTTGTCCTTAGTCCTTAGCTGTGCCTGTGCATTGTTGGGTCACTGGCAGACTGGCAACCTTTCCAAGATGCTTTGTAACCATTCACTACTAGAGAATGGTAGTGAATTTGCTCTATTGGGAAGCAAAGATAAAGTTGGTCTTGCAAACGGGTAGATGGATTGTTTACTTATTGCTTGTTGAGGAATCCATCTTATAACTGTAACCCAACTCTGATAAATCAACCTCGTCATGAATCACTCCAAATTTAATCCAAGACTTTACCCCGAATTTGGTTGTTTTTGACCCAGATGTGAACTGCAAATCAAAGATAATTTGAGCCAGTTGTGATTTCATTCCACTTAACATTCTCCTTATTTTCCCCTATTTCTAACTTTTTTCTATGGTTTATTGGTGTCTTTCAGACGTGCCCGACAAGATGGAGGGTGGAAGACATGAAGTAAAGTCAAACTAAGGGCTCACAGCCCACTGAGCTACGTGTTGCTCGATTCAGACAAAAATCGATTTAAAAAAATAAATAAAAAATAAGTTCTCCAGTTTTTAGAGACAAATGAAGAACAAGAACATTAGAAACAAATTGAACAAATTTGCTACATAGTTTACAAAATGGCCAACCATAATGCTCAATACAATAGCTTGCTTCACATAAAACAGCATCTGACCTCAGTTTTTTTGGCTCACCCAAAACCATGAACAAAAAGTATTTTGTATTTTTTCATTTTAATAATGCTTTGATAAAGGACTGCTGCATAATCAATAAATAATAGATTTGACTTAAACTATGTAATCCTACAAGTGGGGTTTAGGATAAGTCCATAGGTCACATCTAATCAACTTCTCACCTGAATAAGAAGATAATAATATTAAAAAAAATAATAATAAACCCATCACTTACATTGTTTGTTTTGCCAAGAAGAGCAGCAGTTTGTGTGGATGGATGAACAGATTGGAGCAACTGATGAGTAAAGTCCAGTTTTTTACAGGAACCGAGATGCAATGAAGTCAGTTCAAATCAACTGTGCTCTTCTTGCCGTCTCGACTTCTCTTCTTCCTCTTAGGACTATATTAAGAAGAGGAAGTGGTGATGGGTGTTCTGTTCAGTGGAGTGGTTGTAGGAACACATGCGAAGCACAAGAACGTAAATGCGGCCTGAACCGTGCTGTCACTCACCATTCAGTTTTGTTTCATCTGAATTTCACCTCAATTTATGGAATCCTCAATCAATCATACTTGCAGCATTTTTTTTTTCCTATCTCTTTTTTAAACACTATATAAGAATTGTCTGTGCAGGTCACTGATGCTGACATCATGAGAAACCACCTCAACCTACGCATTGCAAATGCCTCGGTCACGCTTTTTAAACAACAAAAATAAATCCGCCATCTTGTGTCACGCTTAAAGGTTTACCTTCCTATTTACGAGAAAGTGAAAACTTTCTCGTACGTCTGTTCGGTTGTCTTTGTTCAATGTTGCACATGCATACTCTGAGACTTTTTGGCACATTTAAAAAACAAGAACAAAACAAACCCCCAACAGCCACCATTAAAAAAAAGTACATTAATACTTCAACTTTCACTGGCACTACTTGAGCTTTTCCACAACAATCTTACATTTATTTTATTAGAGTTTCATAACGCAAACACTTTATTGTGTTTGGTTGAGTACCAACAGAATACAGCAATGTGTGTTTTTCAAAATGTTGAAAACTCAAAAGTGTGGTGTGATTTATATTTAACACACATACCAGAAGTGGTTTTGAAAACACGTTGGTGGCCGTGTCGCATCGACCATGTCTTCCAGAGGGACAAAACGTCAAAAGGGTCCTTTTCCAAAGTGCCGTAAACTCATGAAAGAAAATGATCAGTTCTTTTTTTGCTCTCAATTCATAAATTTGCATCGGAAAAAGCTGTATCTATTTTCTAAAGTTCCTCATCTTGCTTCCTCTGTGTTTCCCAAGTGGCTATACATATCTGCACCTGCGCTGCAGAATTTAAAGGGGAAATGCCCAATTTCACAAAGTAGGATGCTGCAGATGATGAGAGCAGCAGAAGAGATGTGATGAAGAGGCTGCAAGACTCAGCACTCCTAACTAAATCCACTCCTCCTCCACATGACCCATCTGCTGGTGAAGGGATGGAAATAAAGATCCTGGAGTTTGGAGCGTGTGAACGCCTGCTGTTCAGACCGCTGGGCCCTGAACAAACTCATCATCACGATTGTTGTTAGAATTAAGACAGATAAAAGAGACGCAACAAAAGTGGTAGAAACTTCCACAAATTTGTAGTTTTCCTGATGCTGATGTTTTCCTTAAATATTGGACAAAATAGGAAAAAATCACTTTCTTTGCACATCTGCAGGAGCCACAAATGTGAAAATGAATACAAAAGAAAAATTGCAAGAATGCAAAGGTGGGATAAAAGCAATCATAATTTTTCTGGTGATTTTTTTTTTTTTTTTTTTTAAATGAGAAGCTCGAAGGTGTCGGATGTCATCGCCTGAACGATTTATTCAGATGAAACAGAAAGGCACCATGAAGCCAAATAAAAATCAAAGGAGGAAGCGAGAAAAGGAGAAACACAGATGACTTCATTTCCAAAAAGCCACACGACGTCCTCCGAGAAATGGAAAGTCCCATTTGTCAGTAACGCCACACTCATCAATATACATTTACGCTGGATGTTCGTGCCTGTGTGTGCATGCATGCAAGCCAGACGTTTTTTTGTTTTTTTTTCCATTTAATTGCGTGTGTTGTGTTTTTCTCGCCCATCCGGCGCTACCTTTCACATCTATAAATAGCTGACTCCCTGGCTGTTATGGTGGACAGCTTCATTACAGACAATCCCAAGGACATCAGCTGATGGCTGACAGTTGCAACGGGTGGGCTCAGCAAATGTCAAAATGGCCTCCAGAGTGCAGCCCCCACCTTCTGTTTTGCTCTTTCAGTCGACCAAGTTTAAAAGCTGAATTGTAGAGTCTCCGCGAACTTCAATTTGATCTTACAGCTCACCTGAACATCATCAAATTTAATGTTACTAAAGTGTCCAAAAAGTACAATTAGCTGAAACGGCTACTATCCATTGTCTCATTGTTGTTGTGTGTGATGAGGGTGCTTAAGAAATCCCTTTCTAATCGCCCCACGCTGGTCATGTGACCCGGTGCCAGTTGGAGTCAAAAGGCCTTTTAGTCGGGGCAGAGGGCACAAAGTGCTCTCTCTTTTTTCCATCGCATTAAAACCAGGGCACACAGAAATCAATTCATCACTCCTTATAGTCCGAGCCATGCTTCGGATGCAACTTTTCAATTTCAAGGGCTGAATGCAAGCACGGAGTATTTCTCACTTTTATGACAGCTCCCCAAGGCCCAGTATCAGAGAAAAGTGTATTTATCAGAGAAAAAAGCTGCCTAAGCACCAGAAGTTGAGGAAATACCGCTATCAGCTGTCGGGAGGGGAAAAAAAGAGCAAGCAGAATCAAGTAATTAGTCATTTAGGTTTAACTCATCAGTTCAAATCGTATTTCTTAAAAATGATGGAGTCATACATAGTCGACTGCCCCATATAGATTTTTTCAGTTTTTTTTTTTTACTTTTTCATATGCTTTTTTTTTAATCACACAACAATATCATCAGTAAATACAAAGTGCAACTTTGAAATGATGTTCTTAATTATTGAGGAGTGGAAAGCTATTCAAGCTAATCTGGCTTCATGTGGGAAATGTAATTGCCTCATTTAGATAGAACCCGTCTCACAACATGAAGTAGACTAAACAGATTGACAGGAAGTCACTCTATCAGTCAGGAAAGAGCTGCAGAGCTATTTCTAACCAAAGAAGACCCACATCTCTTAGAGCATATTGATGACTCATCCAGGAGCAAAGTAGCCCTCAGTTCATTTATATGTACATAATTTAACAATAAGAGAAAATGTGGAAATAAACTACAGCACACAATGAAGCCTGAACGAACCTCTGAATGACTCAAAAACGAAGGGTTTGGAGTGGCGTAATTAAAGTTTGAACTGGTATTCAATTGGTTTGGTGTACCATGACCTTAAACGTGGTATTCATACTCGAAAACTCAAATCAAAACAAGAAGAATGGAATTAAAATTAGACTCCTTGCCACTTATTGCAAATGCTTGATGGCATGTCGCTTCCAAGAGTGACAAAACTATTTTAGTAGAGTAAAACCTATTTTAAAAAAATTCTGGTTGGCTTGAATGGCTGTTGGTGTTTTGGGAAATATAAATATGTATTAATAATTTGCAAAGGTTATATTAGCCTCATATAAAGATGTGTGTGATCTGAAGCAGGTAAGTGTTGTAAAACAAGCAAAAGAAATCAGAAAGGACAAGCTTTTCACACTGTTGTTTAGTTAATATAAATACCTGTTGACTAGCGTGCAGGGTCTAATTAAAGTATGGTTTAAGTTGTTCTTGGAATAGATTGTTGCAGATATACTGTTGCCACAAATGTGTAGTTGTGCTTTTAAATATGTAGCTATGTTATAAATGATTTGCTGATGTAGTTCACACTTTAGTTCACCTTACAGATGAGACAGGAAGAGCCAAAAAAAAAAGTGAGGGCAGAGGAAATGTCATGCATCTCCTGCTGCTGCTGCTATTACTCTTGAGGCGTGAATGTGAACCTTTCCCCTTCATCATGTTGTTAATGATCGGGCTTAAGGTAAAAGTTCACAACTTTTAGAAAGTAAAACAACAAAGATGTACTTACTATTCAGAACGTGATCAGCTCCACAGCAGTCTGCGGAGTTTTAGTGCCCCCTAGAGGCGAGGCGAAATCAAAGTTCGGGTCCTCCTGCAGGTGTTTCAGGAAGATACATCTACTTAAACAATTTCGCTGCTACCCTTTGAAGGGTAGCAGCAAAATTGCAATAATTTCAAAACTTAAGAGGATGACATTTCATATGTTTATCTGTCCTTCTACTCACCCTGAAAAGTTTTTTTTCCCCCTCCAGCAGGATTACTCTCCTGCAGAATAAAGAGTTTTAATACATTTCCTGAAGACGCTTGAAAAATCAGCTTAGCCCATAAAGCAACATTGCAGAAAAGAAATGATAAACTTCAGTCCCGTCGTGAACCTGCTGGATATGCTTCACACTTTACCAGTCTTTTCCACAAAGGTCAATATTGGTTTTCTGCACTCTCAGCTTTATTTCTGAACGTACCAATTTAGCATTTTATTTGGCGTCAGTGTGTTATTGGCCACAAAGTCACAAACAAGTAAGTTTGCCTAAGCCAATCAATTTTTTCATCTAGCTAAAATACTACTGCTCCTCAGTTTATCAGGTTTTCCTCTTTCATGTTTAACGGGTCAGAATAATGTGTGGTTGCTCACAGTCAGCAGAAATTGATCAGTTAGCAATGGCATATGTTTGCTAAATCCTGTAAGGCAGAAAAAAGTTATAAAAAAGTTACCTATAAAGTTACAGAAGAGGATTAGGGCCACTGAAAAAAAAAAAAAATTCTGAGATTAAAGTCAGAATTCTGACTTTAAAGTCAGAATTTATTATTTTTTTTTTTCGGTGGCCCTAATCCTCTTCCGCAATAAAGTAGGTAAATTAAGTTTTTTTTTCCACCAAAAAACAGTATTTTGAAAGCATTTACTTAAAGTTGGACACAGAAGAAATTATTTGTAGTTGGCAGTTAAACTATTGAAGGAACCACCCATGTTTGTATTCAGGAGTGTAACAGGAATGGTTTTACTCACCTGTGACCTCGCTTAGGAAAACAAGCCACTTCATAAGTGTGCAGATTACTTAAATAACTATTAAGTTTTGCCGCTGCGATTTTCGATCACTGGGTGGGGTGCCGGTTTACTGATCTGGCATTTCTCCAGACTTTACCTTCACTGGGCAAACTGCCATACAACTCTCCAACCAGTGAGCTCATGTTTCTTGTCTTGTTTATGCTCACTTTTTGATAAACCCATTTTTTTTTTAAATAAACTTATGTGTCAGCTTAGTTATATTTATTTTAATATCCAATCACGAGCTACAAGTCTGTACATAACTGGAAAGGAAGACATGCAAAAAAAAAAAAAAAAGACAGTAAACGCACTAAAGTTTAGATTTGATTTCCTTATGCGCTCTAGCAATTTTCTAATAACATATTTTGAGAGATTCTTACTTTTAGCCTGTTATTTAGTTAATATGTCCTTGGGTTGTGTGTTTGAGGAACAAACACACAAACTCTATTTAGGGATCTGATAAATGCAAATGTCATTATTGAAAACAACACAATGTTAACTTATTACATGACAAGCCCATTTTATTGTCTTCCATGGATGGAAACAGAAACTGTGTACAGAATGGTAGTCACATGCAATACAAAAATATGGATCTTTACAATAACATAAAAAACATGAATTGGCCCATCCTTAAAAAAACATGTACAGTCTTTTTACAGTGTTTTATACATGAAAAAATATAAATATATATTTACACATCTGTAATAGCCAGAGCAGTACCTAATCAAAAAAAAAAAAGTTGAAGTATCTTACATATAAAAGTTTTTTTTAAATGTAATTATTTATTTTTTAAAAATTTTAGAAGAACTGTGTTAATTTGCTTTATATTAATTTATGTACATTACATACTACTGGATTTGGAACACAGCTACTGCAATCTTTCACAACAAAACCTTCCAAAAAACAAACGTATTCTGACACTGAACACTCGCCCAGTTGCATGTGCACCAACAAGATAAAAAAAACGAAAAACAAACACGTAAATACCAACAACCCAACTGAAGCCAGGAATCACAAAACAATGTACACGAGCGCACTGAGGAGGTAATGTTTATGGGAGGATTTTGGACACATTCACATCAGAATCCCGATCGATGAACTTCAACCAAATAGTACATTTTATGCTTGTGTAGTTTTGACCTGCTTGCATTTTACTGTGTAAAGCACACACAGAAACACACACATCTCTCACTGACCTATTTTCGTTTTCAAATGCGTCCCATAAACAGAGATTTAGCAGATTGTACTTTAAAAAAAGACGACATACAAGTGAGCACATCACACTGGTCAGTCCTTGAGACTTGTCTGAAAAGAAACTGTAAAAACACAGCAGAAATCACCATGCAAAAGAAAAAAAACAACTAAAATATAGCCCAAAAAGAAGTTGCTTTTTCTCCTTTTTGACAAAAGTGCATATTGTCTGGGCATGGGGTTAGTGAACAACATGCTGTCACACTAGCCAAAGAAAAGCGAGGGAGTAGAGGCGGAAGGCAGCTGGTTTGAGAGCATCACTCATGCAGCCTGTCCGACATGTGTCGAGCCCTCAGGGGGGAAAAAAACAGAGATAAATGAAGTTGTCCGTTCAGTGATTGGGTCCGTTTTATGTCCAGCAGCGTCTTTTGCTTTGTGTGTTTTCAGGGAGGAGGGGGAGAAAAAGTGCTATTGTCAGGATCCCAGCGAGAACAGCCACATCATAGCAGCACAGAGAAGGTGAGCAGCCATCAGCAGGCACAGTCAGTCAGTCTCAGACACCACAAGCCAGTTACTCACAAGCCCAGCAGATGTTTTAGAATCAAGCAAAAAAAAAAGAAGGCGGCAAAGAGATTTTAAAGATGTGTCCAAAGGGAAAAGCTAAAAAGGGCTCTGTATCTTTCATATTTCAGTCCCTCGATCCGCTCTTCCAAACAAGAAATACGCCAACGGTTAGACACGGAAGATTGGACTGGGGATTAGTGGAAGTGGTGCCCGTTTCAGGCAGAGGCAATGCTTTGATCAACCCTGTAACAGTTAGGGATCCAGGAGCATGCAAGGCAGAACCAGGCTTTGTTTTGCATTGCTTATGTTTCAGAGTGGCTGCTACAACCTGGATTAGACAAGAGAAAAAAGACAAAAAAAAAAAACAGGAGAGAGAAAAAGGGCAAAGGAAATGTTAGATGTTAGTAAAAGAATCAGGCTGAACAGGGGCATTTTGATTAGTCAGAGAAGATCCAGCACATTAAACAGGTAGAGAAGTTCATTAAGACAGCAGGACTTTGTACTTTTCAGTTTTAAGGTATTTTTCAACTTATAAAAATTCTAACCTAAAGTGTGAAACCTGTCATTTAAACCTAGATAGGTCTATAGTGAAGCTCTGGGGTGCTTGAAGCAAAAGCAAAAAGTGTGAAAAAGCAAATTAAAGACAAAAAGCAAGAAAAAACAAAAAGTAAGTTATGACCATTACCATAATGCTGAGTCGTATACATGTTGCATGTGCAATCAGAGTGAACCGAATTCTCTGAATGCTAATGAAAAGTTTTACTGTTCAACTTAATCGAATCAAAAGTGATTGAAAGATGACGCAATCCTGCTGGTGTGCCTATAATTCTGATTTTTTGCATTTTAAATAAACATAACTTATTAAATGTTTCAGCAATTGTGTAAAATGCAAATGTTTTAAAAGTTATATAAAAATGTTAATCTTTTTGTTTTCATTGATCCCGGGAAAATTCTTCGTTACGGCACCAATTCCTGATTCCTGACCTAGACATTTAGCATTGTGTCAGAGATGCGACAGAAGAGATGCTGGTGACTAGCTCAGTCGCTGAATGTACAAAACAGGTTGTGTTAAAAACAACACTCTTCTGTGTGGAGGTTGATACTAGGTGAGGAAGTATTTAAGCATTTGCGAGGCTTAAGAGGGAGCACAAAAGTTGTAAGAAGCTATTTAAAAGGGGAAACAGTTCACTGACCAACCCTTTAAACATTGTTTTAATTACATAAAGCTACTTTTTTATTATTTATGCAATTTTCTAGTGATTGTGATGGAATTTTATGCTATCTGTTTGAAATCTGATGTAAGTGAAGGTTTTACATTTTTTACGGTATACACACAGATGCTTTTACTTAGTAATCCTAACACCTAATGTAAAATGCTGAAGACATTTTGAGATGTTGAGCTCTTATTGTTCCGTCTTGGTTTAAAATAACATTGAAAACCCTTTTCATAGCGACTCATCTCACACACTAAATGAGATGTTAACTCTCCTCTCAATATAGCTAGGACAAATATTTTGAACACTACTTTTTTTTCTTTCTTATTTATAGTAGTAAAATTACAGTTACATTACTTTCGACACAGCATGAGGCTGTATTTGTGGAAAATGTGAAATATGTTTTGCAAAAACAAAAAAAGCCTATACTCTTAAACCCTTTAAGTAATTTCTACAGCATTTGTTGTCTTGTTTTAAAACAGGTTTCTTTAAATAAATTATTTAAATTTACTGCTTAAAATACACAATAGCTGTTAATTATTCACATTTTACAACAGCGTCACAGCTTCAATGAAGACGGGGCTGTATTACATCCTCCATCTTATATCGCTGTTGGAGGTCAGAATCTGTTCCTGACAGCATGTCTATGCATTTGGAAATACCCTAACCGTTATAGACAGTGGCTGTTTCACCTCAGCAATTGTAAAATATAAGCACCTCAAACTACTTTTAGAAATATCTTTGCTTGAAGATTGTCTGAAGAATAAATTAAGCTAAAGAAATTACGTATATACACATCTATGAAATACAAATTCCACAGCTTATAAAAAAAAAAGCAAAGAATGTGATGGACTATTTTAAAACAAACATACTAACAAATTTTTTTTTTGTTTGTTTTGTTTTATACCCCAGCTACAAGTCTGACCAGAGCTCGACTCCAGTTATGTGTCGTTTATACAGTGTGGCGACAGAAATCATGACTGCTCAGGTCACTGTACCACAGGGAAACCATAAAAACAGCAAAAAAAAAAGTAGAATCTCAGCACGTGTTTTCATGTCCAGTGTCTCTTCACCTCCGCTCCTGCTGCAGGATACCTACTCTGCAGACTTCCAGAAGTGTCCTGGGTGCGACAGCCTGCGGTTGAGTTTGGGCAGCTTCTCCAGCATGTCAGCCAGCTGAGTGAAGGTCGGCCTATCTCTCTGGTCAAATGCCCAGCAGGCAGAGAGGATCTCCTAACAAAACCAAAATGCATTGCTTTAACAGGTTTCTTGACTATATTAAGTAAAATGGTCTAAACACAATTTGCCAACTCACTGTGACCTCCTTGCCCAGGCTGATCTCCCCCAAAACCTTCTTTATGCCCTCGCCACTCCCCACCTGCCAGATGGTGGCTTCAACAGGCTGGTTAGTGATTGGCCAGTCTCTAGCTTGAAGCTCATACCAAATTGTTCTTAAAAAGAGGAAGTCAGTGATGTAATTCATATTAATCAGAACTCCCAGAACCAGGCAGTAGGACTCCAGAGCTTCAACACAACTTACCCAAAGGCATACACGTCCGCTGCTGTTGAAAAGGGAAGGCGATCCTCATTGTTGCCTGGACACATTTTACGCACAATCTCCGGCGCGAGGTAACAAATCCAACCGTGCGGAAGTCTGAGTTTATTCTCACGCCTAAGAAGGAAAAGAAAATCTTTACAAGCATGCCATTTCTTATAGAAATGACTATCTGACAAGCACAAGAGATGCGTGCAGGACTGCCACTGCAGGCCTCAGCAAGTTTTCCAGATCACTGCAGCTCCCTTGGCAACAGCAGAGCAGTGTAAACAGAACTTCAGCTGAGCTTGAGGTTTTAAGGTGGCGTTCCTCACCTCCCCTCCTGAACGACTCCAGAAATCCCAAATAAGCCAAAATCCGTGATCACCACTTTGTTGGTGTCGTGGAAAACATTCTTGGACTTCAGGTCTTTGTGAACAATGCCTTTGGCGTGAAGATAGCCCATTCCCTATGTTGAATAGTGAGAGATAAGATTATGTAAAAACCTTCAAGTCATCTCCAATTCAATTAAAAAACACAGGTCTAAGCCTATGATAAAGTGTTTAAGCAGCAACAATAAAACAGAAAACATAATTGTAAAAAACATTTGTATTGTTTTGCATGGCAAATGAATTGAATTTATGTTGTGCCTTTCTAGTCATACTAACCACTCAGATGCTTTTACGTTCACCCAGCTGCACTAAGTAACATGCAGTAATGCAGCACCTCCCCCCTTCATATTCTGTGGCTGCACACTGCCAACAACTGAATGTGCAGTCTGAAAGATGGTTTCAAAAATTGTCCCCTTACTCACAAGACAGATATATCCAGCTATTGGAAATATATCTGTCTCTAATATATATCTGGAAACTAAAGAACAACACTCTTTCTTTAGGGTGCAGATGATTTAAAAATGGTGTTATTGAGCTACAAGCAGCTGTTGAGTTGTTAACTCTGGGTTGTCTAAGTAAAAAAAAAAAAAACATAGGCTGTGTTATTTCATGTAATAAAAACATGAAAACTTTATTATTTCTGTTATCAAGTTTGGTTTCAAAAATATATAAATGTTGTAATTAGTATTTATTTTGTTAGATTATTTTTATATAAGGAAAAGTAATTGACTTAAGAGAGCTCTAAGGACAAATAAAAGGGTTTTGGCAGGAAGTGACACTGAACATAACACAAAACAAAATACCTTTACAATCTCCTGAGCGATTTGCCTCGTTTTATTGATATCCAAATTATTCTTGGTGTCCCGAACGACTGAGTAAAGCGTCCTTCCTTTACAGAAACTACAGGAGAAAAAGAAAGAGAAGATTACACAACTGAAGCAACGTCCCAACTTGAGGTGCGTTTGGTTTATCTGCTCTTACCTGGTGATGATGGCTAAGTGGGGTGGAGCCATGCAAGCCCCCATGAAGAGGACTACATTCTCATGTCTGGTCTGTCTGTAGTTCATTACCTCCTTCTTAAAGAGTTTCAGATGATCCTGGTTGTTTCCATCAATCTCAAGAAGTCTGATAGCGACCTCACCGTGCCACCGACCCTTGTGCACTCGACCCCAGCGACCCTGATAGACAGAAAAGCAAAAACTCAGGACATTTACCTTCTCACACTCGCTTCGATAGCACTGCTTTTGTGAATCCTCACCTTTCCGATGAGCTCGCCGAGATCCAGCTGTTCAAAGGGAATGTCCCACTCTTGCAGGTACACGCTCGTCTGGCTGGGCTTGCGGGATATGGGGCCCTTCCATTGGTTTCCACGAGAGCATGGCAGATCATCCAGCTCGTCGCACTCACCGTCTGAGCCGATGTTCCCCATCATTTCCTCCCTGTCCTCCTCGTATTCCCCTCCGTGGTCACCTCTGTCGTCCTCTTCATTCTCCTCCTCCGCTTCGGGATCTTCAATGTTCTCATCCCCTTTCTGAAATCAGGCAGCAAGAGATTGGTTTTGGCACAAAAAAATATATATAGAAAAAAATTATCTAAAAGCATGTTGTGACATTACCTCTTCATCTTCAGCCTCAACCAGCTCATTGTGTGTGTCATCTGCTGACTGTTCTACCTGACTGCTGCAAAAAAATTTATATATTGCGATCAGAGGTACAACTTAAGAATAAATATTTAAACATTTAAATTAAATCTAGTAAACACAACTTACACTGTGTCTTGGAGGACATCAGAGTACACACTTGGAGGACTGCAAACATCTACAGAGAATAGCATAACACCCTTTAAATGACTCAATGGTTATCCCACCACACAGATCATGCAATTCTTCAACATCTCCAGCAGATGGTGTCAAAATGCAGCTAAGAGCCAGTAAGCACACAGAGAGCGGAGGCGGCTACACTTACAGCTAACAACTCTACAGAAATCATGCAGGAGGAAGAGAAAGCTGAGAGAACCTAATAGTTATGGAGTGGTATGATGGCATAATAAGTACTCGGTGTGTCACTAAGGGACAGTCAACTCACCGGGGAAGATAAACTGCTGCCTATGCTGAAAATAATACGCAGCTTTTGTGAAAAATACGGAGAGGGGAAAGACAGCATAGCAAGAGAGATTCTGGGTTAGTGAAGCTTTTGGTTAGGAGACCATCATGAAAGCACAGATCAGTGTTAAAGTCCCCGAAGGAGTGAGAAAGGGATGCATGAGGCCAATAACATTATTATTACTACTATTCAAGAAGAAAAAAATTGCTTCAATGGATTTAAAAAGTAGAAATAATGACTTTAAGCTTCTGGATTTGTACGTGTTCGTCAGGAGCTTTGCGGTCAGGTTTACCTGGAAAGTTAAATCTGTTGTCTCTGTGTCCTTTGGGCGAAGGGTTGGGTGGTGGCGTGGCACTCGGAGGATTGCTCTGCTGGAAGGGAGCAGGGGAGGAAGGAGTGGATGAAGTGGTGGAGGATGGGTTGCTGCTCGAGTCCAGCTGGTTCATGACAGGAGGATGATCCTGATGAGATGCATATTTCAAGAAAAATAAAGTTTACTCAATCAGTATATCATTGCTTTTCACTTTAGATTACTAAAGGAGCTCATAAGAGCCAGATTTCATTTCCTGAATGCATTATTACAGTACAAATTGCTAAAAAGCTGTCATTGCTTCATTTTACAGCAGGACTAATGAGCAGATGGTGGAACTGAGTGAAAAAAAAAAAAAGTTCTCACTTATAGAAAGAAAATAGGTCATTTATTTAACAGGAACAACTGAGAATTACACCTCTTAGTCTAGCACTTGAGTGACACTTGCATTATTAACTGAGGAATAATAAAAAACTGCATAGCCTTGAATAAGTATTCACACTGATTACATAAACACAATTCTTAATGTATTTTCCAAGATTTTTATGTGACGGATTAAAAAAAGGCTGTGCATAATTGTGAAGTGGAAGGATAGGAAAACATAAGCTTTCAAATTTTCTTTACAAATAAATGTTTAGTGTTGTGTTTTCAGAATGCCCCCAAAAATACCTTACACAACCACCTTTCTGCATCAGCTTTTAAAATAAATTGGACTTTGACTGGACCATTCAAACATATAAATATACTTTCATGTAAACCATTTTATTGTAACTTTGTATGCTTAAGGTTGTCGTCCTCTACCACATTCTCAACTGTTTTGCAGCTTCTATCAGGTTTTCTGAGAGGGTTAACTTATATTTAGATGCATTCAGGGCTGGAGTGAAGTGTTAGCTTTCCGTCACACATAAAAGTTTTGCATGGAGGAAAAACAAGTTACATTTTGGTAACATCTGAGGAAACCCCTGAGGACTTAACAGAACAGCTGCAATTATGCTGAGGCAAAATAACACTAACACAAAATAACAGGTGGACTTAATAGTATTTATTAATTAGGTTACTTGTAGAGACAATTGGATTTTATTTGGGGGTATTATATTAAAAGTTCAAAATCTTTTTACTTCCATTTCACATTTATGTGGTAGTCCTTATTGGTCTCTCTCATAAAGTAAATCAAACTGAGGTTAGTGGTAATATGAAAAAATGTGAAAAGATGTTAGGTATTTTGTATATTAAAGCATTTCTTTACCTTTTTTGTAATGGCCTTTGGTAATGTACCAAACTGAGGAGCTTCCTGTGGTCGGTCCACAGGGTTGTTTATATCAGAAGGAACTGACTCGGTCCTCCTAATTTTGGCAACTGCAGAGCACAATTATTTTCACACAGGCCTATATCAGAAATTTGTAGGGGGGAAATGGTAAGCATGAAGAAACGTACTTGGTAGAAAAGAGATTCTGCAGGATGGAGCCTCCTTTGTGCATTTGTTGTGGCACTTTAATCTGCAAGGACAGTAGGCAACACATGGGTAGGTTGGTAGCAATTAGTATTGAGCACCAAAAAAGCTCCTCAAGTCCAGATCAAGATTAAGTCAAGCCATCACAGCCCTCTACTACGAAGCAGGATTAATAGCTTACTAAGGTAACTTCAAGTTCAACACAAGGTTTTTTTGGGGGTCATGAAGCTGCCGTGCTTCTTTAAAGCATTTCTGAGCACAGAACTTGCAATGGAAGTCTAACCTGCTTCAGAACAAGCTTGGTTAGCCTTTTAAGTCAGACTATAGATGATTCAAGTGTGGGTTGTTACATGTATGTAAATGTGCTTTGTTGGAATTAGTAACAACAGTGCAGCCTGAGTGAGAGACTGATGATTCACTGTTTTCTCCTCCAGTACACGTGAGTGCAGGTTTCGTACTCCTCCAGTTTGTATGCATACATCCAACTTAAAAAAAAACGTTTCTTGAAAACAACACTGGATGATGAATAAATAAGACATAGAACAGGGATAATCTCATAAGTATGGAGAATATTTATGTACTAATAATAAAATAGTACACCATACACCAATAGTATCTGTCAATCGGAAATCGTTTTTAAAGCATTTATCTGGACTTTAGCTGCAATCCTATTTTTTTTTTTTTTGCCTATTTCTATACTAATTATTTTTTCTTACGAACATGATCTGATACATAATTTTTCTTTGTCTGCAGTGTTTGGCCTTTAAATTACGCTTTCCGGTTTAGCAGACAGTAGACAGACTAGGAACCATGAATTAGGCCTCATTAACTCAGAGACCAGCAATGACATATCATTTAGAATAATCTTAATTATTCAGACAAACTTACACAAATCTGAATCTCTAAACTGAACCTGCTTCACAGTACAGGGCCCAGGCTAAGTGGAATATGAGTCAAAATTAACAAAAACAAACAGTGCTGATTAACTAAACACAGATAAAAAGCAAACTGCTGCTGAAAACAGAAATATTCCCTAGAATATAATTTTTTTAACACCTTGAACATGTAAAACACAGCGCTGTTACTGTGACTTAACTAATATATGCAGAAATCTTCTCTGCAAAATGACATTTGTTCTTTGTGTCTTCATTCATTTAATTGGCTTTTAACCTAGAAGCGTTACCCTCTATGTATTGTTTTTCCACCATTGAAAAAAATTTAATACTTAAGTAATTTGAAGATAATTGAACTGTATTAATTTCCCTTCCATGTTTTTCTACAGGAAATCAAATTTTATTTCAAACAGCTAGAGAGGCCTTTTAAACAAAGTAGTTGACTTACCGACAGTGTTTGCATTTAACACCAAACATCATGTTCTTCTGACACACTTGACATGTCTGGGATAACCAGGACTTGGTAGAAAACCTACAAATGACAAAGACCATGTCATTTCATTCCTGCACTATCAGTGCACAGAATTACTATTTGTAAGTAGGAAATACAGCTAACTTTCTTCAGTGACATAAGTTTGTGAAAAAGAACAACAAAAAGGTGTACCTGTGCGTGACGGCTAGACCGATGTCCCTCCTGACTGCTTTTGGGGAGCTGCGGTGCAACGCTACGTTATCTAGGCAGGCAAGCAGATGGAAGACCGGAAGATTAACAACATGCTTGAGATATGCTGTGGTGGTCCTGCTATGTCTTTACCTGAAATACATTTAACATAGATTTTTGTAGACATTTTTAAAAATGCGAATGGCCCACTTTTAATTATGCTGTGCTCCTCAATTAGCGTGGGTGTCCCTGGCAGGGTGTAAGGTGCGGTGTTGGGCGCTGGCGTCACTCCAGGAGTCCGTGAGGGCTTGACTGGATACCGAGAAGGCGAGTCCTCACATCCATTCCCATTCACTTGCATATTCAGCAATAATTTGTTCTTTTTACCACACCTGAAAGGTAAAAAGATTAAAAAAGAAGAATATCAGCAGATGTAATTTCCTGGTGTCAAGTAGTGTGACACCTTTGAAAGTCTGCAGCATCGCTTGAGTTCTTTACAGCACGAGGCAGGTTATGTAAGCTGTGCAAGGAGCCACGCTGGAGCACCTTAATAGAACTGGCACAATGACAATAGTGGCATTCTTAACACCCACATGGAGGTCACAAGAAGAGCACCAAGCTGTGCCAGACCTGTGATCTGGTCGCACATGTAATCACACGAGAGGAAAGACAGAAAGACAGCTGGGAAAAAAACAAACTAACATTTTGTATCTGAACACACATCTCTGCTCAATTCAGTAGTTCTCTTGTACTACTGAACATTTTTCCCCCCAGATAAAACAACAGGATATTGTAGATAAATCCCGTGGCTTGTTTGTGTATCTACACTCAATCACAACACAGAGCAAGTGGGGGGAAAAAAACAGCGATTGAGTGTGCTGCCACCCCTGAGCATTGGATTTAGGAAATGCTTCCTGTTTTGACATGACTCATAATCTGTGGGAATTTGTTTGGGATTAGCTCCCTTCCAACAGTAAGAGAAAACGGAGCAACAGGCAGGATGTGAAAGGATGCTGCACAGGGAATGCGAGGGGATCAAAGCAAAGCTCTGCCCGAGTTTTAAAACAGACTAATTTATCATTTGAGAGAGACAATAAGCAAATATGTCACACTGGTGACATTGTACAGAATTCTACTCTAACCAATGAGCTGACATAAGAATTATCAACAACAAACTCATCAGAAATGGCAAAATGACATGCATCATTCCTAAAATTAGTACTACTTCTTAATATTATTTATTAATATTTAAACTTCAGTTCATTGCTTAAAAATAAACAACAGCATTTGTGTTGAGAGAGAATTATTATCATTTATCCATAAAGAGTCCTGAAAAAATTCAAGATTCTATAAAATATAAAGAGAATTGATTTGAATTTAAGATTAAGTAAAATGGAGATTCTCAAATATAACTGGGAGATTTGTTTAAAAAAATACATAGCTATGCATCCATTTATCTCACTTTTAAACAGTGAAAAAATAAACATGTTTTTCAAGGCATTTTGTGGCCAATACCGATTTCTGCTTTTGTTTCAAGTTTAAACTGCTCATTCTTATTTTGATTACTTCAGTCTCTTTTTCTAAAGATTAAACGCATTACACAAAAATGATTGCTGACTGTAGTTAGAAGTAGTGGTTAAATTCATGTCCAGCTCCTGTGAATGCTAACATTTACATGTTATAAATGGTGAAATTTCACCATCACCTAATAGATTTTAACATGGACAGTGAGTTCAGAATGGCACCTACTTGTTGTTGGGGGGATCCTCGATGCGATTGCCCAGCTGGGACTCGTGGCTTTTGCTGCGTGTCAGAGTGATGTTGGGGAGCAGATGCAGAACCTTGCGGGACGGAGGCGGAGGAGTGCAAGGGGGCTTCAGTTTTTGCCTCCTATTTGAGGGTGGGGTTACAGGCGGGGTGGAGGTGTGCCCATGGAGGCGGGTTGTGCGTGGCCGAGGCATAGGGAACAGGTCTGTGAGGGGACTGTCGCCATGGGCGTATGATCCCAGCCCATCTGGTGTGGGTGCTGCTGAAACAGAACCAGAACCAGAACGGGGATGATGGAAGATAGCAGAGGGGGTGGATGGCGTGGACTGGATGGTGGAGGGGCGGGCTAGAGGCGATGGACTGTGGGGGCGGAGGGGAGCTCCCAGGAAAGGTAGCTGGTCTGCCATTAGTAGAGAGCCACTGTCCCTCCTGGTGGGCTCAGGCAGCCAGGAAACACTATCCTCTTTCATTTCGCCTCCTGTAAAACAAACAACAACAAAAAACAATTAGAAGAAAGCCGAAAGCTTATATACAGATTGTTCAATCAGGGGGCAACAATAGTGACAAAACATACCTGATTCAGTGGCACTCTTTAGACAGGAGAGGGCAGCACCAAGTCTAGCACATTCTTCTGAACTGGACCCCAGTCTTCTCATTGCATCTCTCACCTGAGCTCCAGTCATCTGCAGTAATGTGTCCAAGGACAACTTTGTCTCTACCGCCTGCAGAAAAGGGATGAAAACAAACAGATGGCTGGGAGTCAGTGATGGTACAGAGTCAGGATGACAGCAAATTATTAGATGCATAACTGGGAAGACGGATTCATAGGAGGGGGGAAAAAAGAGACTACTCCTTGGCCTGAAAAAAGAAACAATACTACAAAACTAAGTTTGTAAGTTAAATAGATTCTTACAGTTCCTATATTTTATAAAACCACTGCTGATTTGCACACAATTCTGTCCATTCAAAAGTTTTAGATTGTTAAGTAGTATTAGAAATATTCAGACATTCCAAATAAGTGGATATGAATTGGACCTATTTTGTCTTCATCATGACATTTTTCATAAACTTGCATTATATAGATTACTTTATGAAATAAAGAAACAAGCGGCACACATAGATAAGATTAAAGTAGACAAAGCATCATACATCACCAAATGCCTGGAAATAAGAACAAATAAAGTCAAAGTCATGAGTCCAGTATGTGGGAAATTTTCAAAATTGTAGCCAGAACTGGACTTGCACACAGAGAGATGTGCAATACTTTACAGATACACTGGTAGTGTTGCAGTGTTAAACTGTTAGTGTCTATTTGCTAGATTTGTGAGATTCAACAACTAGGCTCAGGTTGAGTCAATTAAATGGATCATATTAAAAGTCACCACAAAGATTAAAAACAAAATAAAAACTGTCTGTGTGCATATGTTGATTTAAATATTAAGGTTTTCTCAGATATACAGAGATTAAAATATGATCTCTAGAAAAAAAATAGCAAGTGAAGATTTGAATCTAACAGAAAGTGAAGGGTTACAGGATTATGTGCTTGCATCCATCAAAGAACACGTCCCCAGCCTTTATCTGGTTTCATTTAACTCAAAACAAAGTGCATCAAAGTACACGCTCTTTGATGGCGTGTATACCGACAGATAAAAGGTTCAAGTTTGATGCAAATAGTGAAAAGAAAAACAAAAAAAACAAAACTGTAATCACCAGTTATCAATCAGACTTGTTCAAGGGAAAATTACTCATATTTTGGTGGTTCTAAGTGTTTGCGACAGCAAAACACCAAAATTAAATTATTAAAGCATGACAACAGCATATTTTTTTTTACCATTATAGCAAAGAATTACTAAAAGAAACAACAACAACTTCAATGCAACATTGAATATGTACCGCTTCTTTTATGTGGGCAAAAATAGCAACCCAAACAACACTTAGGACCTTGTCCAGCATGTTTTTTTTTTCTTTACATGGGAAGTGCATAAATGCTTATCAGTCAGGTTAAACCCTTTGCTCTGAGAGGGCAAACACCGATCACAAAACTAGGGCAACCTCCCACACTCGTGTGTACACTGTAAGCAAAATGAAGAGCACACAGGCGGATGTGCAAAAAAAACAAAAAAACACTAGCAAGGATGAGAGATGGGAGAATTAAAAGTGGCCATGAGCCTGCTCTCCTTGTAGCTCTTCAAATACATAACAAAATTATATAATGTAGCTACACAAATCCATCTTCCCACTTTAAATTTAATTACTGTTCAGAAGAAGTGTAGGGAAACATGGGCCCTTTTACACTTCAGGTACGTACAACTCAAATTGATAAGCGGCTACAGAAATGGGGAAGCATTTGTAATCTTCATTTAGAAGGCCACCCTGGGTTAATAAATGTTACTAATTCACAGAGAAACCATTTAGGAAGGCAGGCACCATGAGCCACTCAGGCCTGTCATGGTCTCACTTCCTGTACACTGAAGCGTGGGAGCAGAAATGCTGGATTCCATAAATAAAGTAAAAACCATCAGAGGATTTTTGGACTTCCCATTACATAATGCAGCCCTCATCGTACAAGCGAAGGAGAGAACTTTACATATTTTTTTTTTTTTACAGTCACAAACTCCTATTTTGTATCTGTGACGATCATTTCTTGCCATGACTGCACAAAACACTTCACAGGTCTCTGACTCATTTAGCAGTCTTAGACGTTCATGTTTAGACTAGTTATTAAGTTAAAAAAAAAAGTCATGCCTGCTTGCTCTGACCAGGAGGATAGTTGTTAATGTCTTCAGTTAAGGAAACAAGTTGAAATCGAGTGTCAAATAAATCAGAGAGATTTCAATGCTTGTACAAATATCAAAAACTCCACTCCATCCGACTAAAAAAAATCTGGGACAATTCCCAGAAAGCTTCCATCAAGACAAGAGGCTTGAACAAATATTAACTTTTCGGACATTCCTTATACACTTGTAGAAGAAGCATTTGTTAGTCCAGCAACCGTGGAATCAACTTCAGAACGACAGACTGCTGGACACTAGTTTATTGTGCAATCAAGATGAAAATATCAAACATTTTACAGGACTCTGACAATGGCACTCCTTGCATTTGTCTGAAGCCATATTTTTAAAGCGCTATTAAATTTAAATTGTCATTTTTGGGTTGATGTGCAGAGCAGACAATAAGGTCCACTTTACTATCCTACATCACTGATCAGACATTCCTCATGCACACGAGAACGGGGTAAAGAGTACACATACTGGACACACATCAGTGTGACACACACAGAGCAGACTGCTTTACACCAGCTAGAATAAACTGGTAATCGTAAACAACGGCTTGGCGTACCTGGATGAGCTCTGGTCGCAGGTTGACGGTGCGCAGCCAGTCCCTTAAGCGCGGGTAGCTGTCCAGGGCCTCAGGCCTTTCCGTGTCTGGGACCTTCCTTTTACACTGTAGCTGTTTATAGATGTATTTCATCAGCTTTACCTGCAGGGAGCAACAGAGGATGTGACAAAGAGGGGAGAGGCAGGTCAGAAGGGAACACTCACTTTTTCCCTTTGTTCTGAAGGGTCATCTGCCCTTTAGATAAAACTTTTTGCAAAGATGGCATAAAGCTGAGGAGTCACTGATGACGTGTGAAATGACATGCAGATCTGACCAATATTTTCCATCAACACATGCTCCACCAATTTCAATAAAACCACATAAAGGACACACTCAAAATTACAAGTTTCCATTCCCACTCATATACAACCTTACAAATTATATTTTAAAAAAGTTACATAGTATTCAGGTTGATTGTATCTGTGGTGCAGGTAGGGAAGAGAATTTGTGGCAAAGAAATTGATCCATCACATCAAAGTTCTCAATCATGCAGTTATATAGTTCAGTCACTTCTTAAATAGAAATGAAGGTTTTCAAGAGGTTCTCTCTCTAACCAAATTCCTATAATCTTTGGCCAGCTTTTCAGTCCTTTAAATAAAAAACTCCTCACAGCATGATTCTGCAACCATCATGAGTTATCTGAATGCTGTCGTAATTTTCTTCTGGATATATAAACCAAAAACGTAAACTATAAAACCTATGGGGTTTTATGGTAAACTGTGAAAGCAATTTCTAATTACTTTCTTTGAACAATAGCTTTCTTCTTGCCACTCTCCTAAATATTCATTTAAAAACAAAAAAGATACAGAGGCTTTTACAGGATGGTTGTATTTGTACAAATATTTTGAAATCATCAATCATTTTTCTCCCACTTCACAATAATCTGCTGCTGCTATTGCTAAAACACAATCCAATTTGTAGTCGTAACAAGAAAAAATCCAAAAGCACAACAGGTGTATCAATATTTTTGCAAAATCTGCATATCTGCTAATCACCATGTTCTTCACTCAAATTTACTTTAGGTTTTTCATCTGTGCTGAAGTTTCAGGTGGCAATAGACATAAGAACCTCGCTGTGTTCAAAAGTGTCTATAAATCATTCTGCTGGAGTCTTATTTTCACCTTTAAAAATAATTTAAAAAAGAGCTGTGGTCCTTTAATGCTTTCATGTGAAGTGCAGCGGTCCATTCTGCGAGTATTACAATGAACACCGCGGTGTTGGTTTGCAGCAGCCTGCATTGTGCAGCTCACCATGACTGTATAGTGTATCCTTATCTCGCTTTCTATCTGAAAAGAGTCCATTACAGCAGGCAGCACCTTCAGATGAGCTGAGCAGCACCAGCTAGCTTGCATCTCGGCGCTTACCTTTTGAGTGTTGGGGGGGTGGGGACAACAATGGGGAGCGATATGCGTCTTTCTCCGCACATTCAAACACACCGGTAACAAATCCACTTGTCAGCCAAACAGAAAACCAGCGCAGCCTTGTATTGCTCGGAAAAATGTGGCATTGGGTGGTGAAAAAAAAGGCTGCGAATAAAAGCTTCTCAACAGGAGTATGAAAAGGCTACAGAGAGGAGGAAGATGGAGAGGATGTAATTGCTCTATGTTGACCCTCACCCTGATCTTTAGCTCTGTACTCATTGATCAATTATCAGCTGCACATAGTACATTTGAAAGTAATTACAGGAAATACTAAAAAGCCTTACTCTCAAACAGCTTGCAAGGGCAATGCCATGAAAGCTCATTGGTGAAGATAAAAATAAATAAATACAAACTTTAAAGTGCAATTGTCTGTGTGATGTTAAGTTCTGATGAATCTTAACCTTCATAATTCACATTCAAAAATATTACCTGTGATCTAATTGCATATTTCAGATTGCTGTAGTCTGTCTCATATCTGAGGCGTTTACTCAGTGTGGCTAATGAGCTCCTTCTTTACCTCCCTATACACTGGTGCAGCACTGTGACGTCAGGTTACCTAGCAACCCCTCTTCTGAGTCGTCAGCAACATTTCAGTGGGATTTTCCCATACATGTGAAACACAGCCTAAAAGAACACTTCTCGGTAAATAACGCGGCCATAGGAAACGGCGGCGGAGGTCACAGAGTGCGACGAGGAGGCTTGAATGCCGTCTCTCACGCTGCCTGATAGGGGCCTAAAAAACAGAGAGATGAATGAGGATTACACAAGCACCAGTCCCCAGATCCTGCACTGATATGGGCAATGAGCGTAGCTGTGTTGGAAGCGCAGTCGGGCACACCAGCAAACCAGCACATAATCACAGCCCCCCCTTTGCATTTTATTTTTGGTGCAGAGCAGAGAAAACAGCACTTGACGTCTGGCCTGGAGGTGGGGGAGGAGAGATGGCGTCAGAGCCCACCTGTCAGTCGAGCCAAACACCACCATGGAAACGGCCTAATGCTGTGCAGAAGATGAGTGACAGCCACCAGAGAGGAGGAGAGCAGGGGAGGGGGCAGAGGGGGAGGAGTCCCATCAGCGGTCCGGCCTGACACAGCAGACTTGGGGAGCTGATCCCACCGCCTTGGTTGCTTTCTCAAGCTTCTTGCTGACACAGGCACTTTGGTGCACCTGCCAAGGATAGCCTGGCCTATCTGAGAACTGAGCAGCCATGCTCAACACCACAAAATGATATTTACATAGGAAGGTCAACTTATTTTATCCCCACTCTAAAACACACACACACACCCCCACACACACACAAAGCATGAGATCTTCAACGTATGATAACAGAGTCATGGTCATGGTATTAACAGCAAACTTAAAACAAGAATACTCCATCTACAACAAGAAAAAAATGACAATTATTCCTACTGTGGAAAGACAACAGTAGGATTGTGATAACACCATCATAAGAATGTTATTAAAATTATTTCCTAACTTTTTTCTGATACATAAACTGTTCTGCTTTTTACATAGGAAAGACTTGCACATTCTCCCCAGGAACCACGAAATTTGGTTGCACACTCAATGCTGCAAAAGCAAAACCGAAATTTGTTATGACCAGAAGGTTTCCTACTTCACGACAAACTGAAATCCAGAACTCCTAGGACAGCTTAACTATTGTATAATAGTTAGACAGAACACAAGAAAAATTTTCTACTTGGAGGATGTGACGTTTAAATGAGGGAAAAGCCAGCTAAGCAAAAGTGTGAAGCAACTAGTGGGGGAAGGGCATCACTACTAGTGCAGTCACAAACTGCAGTCACTCGGGGACTTTCTGAGGGATTTTACATGCCTGTATCGACCGATCACCAATCTCCCAAAATTAAGGACATCAGGGTTGATTTATCGGTGCACCCCCGATAGTAACCTTAAAATTTTGGTATACCTATGAATCAGTATCACCCCATGTAAAAGGCATAATATAAGAATCCATTAAAGAAAGCTCTAAATATCTTAAGGCCGTTAATAAATTAGCCATATGGGGAAATCGGATTATTACAATTTGTCGAACTTCATTTTTCAAATATTTTCTTGCTTTTGATTATAACTGGTTAGATTTTAACCTTAAGGTCAATATTTAAAAACAAAATCATGAAGGTACGTTATGGTAAATTTTGCCAACACAAAAAATTGGATGTTGACAAAAACCCCAAAAAGAACAACCACAACGGTCATGTCATCAGAAGGCCAAGGTCTGTTGGGGATCAATGGCTGACAGCCAAAGACAATAGTGGACTGCTCCTCCTCCCTTCTTTACGCTAGTAGAACAAGCTGATGTTGGATTGGGAAGGGTGGTCAGGATGCTTAAAACTGACTGTGTAGATAAATTTATGTCCAGACTTGGACAATTGCAGAATACAAATGAGGTCATTCCAAATCAACTTCATGATGACGCATCTCAGGCCTTTGCTGGATTTTTTTCCCCCCTTCACTTTTAGACACCGTTATGCAGATTATCATTTCTTTAGGCTTAGCACTCCCTTCATCCACCATGTGTTCATGGTGATCTTTTTTTTTTTTTTTTTTTTAGATAAAATTATGAAGACATTAGCAGTGGCCTAAAGACTACATATGCGCTTTCAACTGATTTGTAGCTAGATCAAGCAGATCCTTGCTTGCCCACAATGAGCAAATCAAGCCTCAAAATTACAGGATGCAATGCAACTCATCCTGAGTCAGGTCAGGAATAGATCATGGCATGCCCACATGGCCAAACGATTCTGCTTTTCATGTGATGCATCCTATTCTTATTGGCTACACCTCCCTTACAGTAAAAGAGAAGGGAAAAAACCCTAAAGGAAATAGAGTCAGGGTTAGTGCTGATAGTCACCAGAGCTGTGTTTCCTCTACACCCTGGTGTCTACCTCTGTCTACTTCTACGGCTCTGACAGACACAGCGACACAAGCAGCGGTTGTCATGTCACAGGAGGCAGGCCAGCCGATTGGCTTTGATTCTCCCCTCCCCTTTCCTGCCTGCTCTCTCCTATCGCAGAGCCTCTTTGCGCGTCATTTGATTTTCTTATTTAACAACCAACCCTGAAAATGCGTAGGAAGACAGATGTCTAAATATAGACACAGCCACAACAGCTTGCACGACGAGCACACAGCAAACTCTCCCCCCGAACTGCATGAGGAGACAAAACAGAGTGACGCGTTTGCTGTTAGCTGATCATTACAGAAAAAAAAGGAGAAGAAGAAGAAAAAGACAAGCTCCTGAAGGATACCTCACAACATTTATTTAGGGATATGTAAAAATACCACAGCTATTTCTGTGCATTTGATCATGTAGTTTGAAAACATGCAAGTTGCTGAGGCAGTGCTAAGGGACATGATGAAACTACAGTCAGGAGTATAAAGAGCTGCAGTTAAGAGTAACACAGAGGCAGCATGAGAGGCAGACAGAGACCGAGCTGAGTGGGATTAATATGTGAAAAGTGAAGTACCAGTTAGCACTCCATTTGAGAGGGGCCAGTATCATTATCCTCTCACAGGCAAAGACAGAAAAAACACATATGGTTCAAGAGGAACAATAAAGCTCGCCCCAATGAGAGAATAAAGCCAGTTCAAGCCGCCCTTGATTGCACTCCAGTGCAATATTGGAACGACAACCCTGAGCACCACAGAGTGAGGCAACTTCTGACCTTAGACACATCGAGCAAATTCCGTGTCTGAATTAGCAGCCTTGGTAGTAATTACATCTGCCCTGCTACAATCATGACTGACTGATTAACTGAGATATAAAAACAATGTCTATATATAAATGCAACTCTTTTAACATATGCAAAGAAGAGCAGTTGCTAGAAGTCTCAAGAGTGAAGCAGAAGAGAACATCCTTTTTTCTCAAGATCTGCAGCAAACATAAAATCTACATCTACATGCACAGGAATTTATTCTAAAACTTATTAACTGTCGTGTCTCCCGGCCTATGGCAAATAAGAAACGTGGTAAAACAATTCTCAGGGAAGGCTAAATCAAGAACTGAAAGTAAAGTCTGTTGGAAAGTTGCAAAACAGTGTGCCAGTAAAGACAAAGGAAGTAAGGCAGTTGATTTTCAAAGGAACCTAAGACCCCCTAATCAACAGAAAAAAAGAAATTGTTGCCAAACTTCTTAAATATCTTGATGATGATCCCAATTATAACTGTTGGATATAGGTATTTACCACATACTCATATCATCTTTTCTCTTGTTTTGTTCCTAAAGTTTAGTCATTACAACTAGATGCCACAGAAAGTGCCTGGTGAGCATAATGAGACACAATGCTTTCCTCACTGTGCATCGCCATTTACCATATGATTGTACAAATTACAATATAATTTGCACAATTATTATGAAAATACATTTGCTTAATGGAAACACGTCAATTTAAAAAAAAAAAATGTATTTTTTTTAGAAAAAGTTTTGCACTGAGATGCAAAACTTTTTTGCATCTCATCTAATTTCAAGGCCTTGAAATTAGTGTATTTCGCAAAACTGCAGTGGAAACACTTCTTTCGCGTCACAAGAGTCACATGATCAACAGCTGGATGTTACTACTGGCATAAAAGATGAAGAGGGCGAACAGATGTACTAGTAGGAGGATGAGTACCACAAGTGCAAAATTCTGTTATTTCAACTTTAGAGGAATATCGATATTGCGCACATTTATAATGGAAATGCAGCTAAGGACACTTTTCCTTCCTTCAAAAATTGAGGAATATTTATGACGTGGAAACCAAAGAAGTACAATCTATCAATATGGTTACACTGTAAGGCAATGCTGTTTTAGAGCTGCAATATGTAACTTTTATTTGAAAAATATATATGTATATGTTATTTACATATTTGTTCCATGTCCTAACAGCTTAATATGACAGATAATCTCTGAAAATAAAATCAAGCTTTTCTGCCGGCTAACTAATCAGCTAATATCGGCTTGTTCTACTTGTGTTATTCTATGAAGAACAGAACAGCAAAAGGAATACTTTTCTGTCAATAAGCAGATGCTAAATGTAGCATGTAGTCAATTTTTGCTTAACCCATGTATAAAAACTTTTATTGTGGTAAATGTTACAGATAGTATTATTAACATTACTTAAGTACAAGTAAGATATACTTATTTTCTTTTTAACAACAGGAATTAGATCATCTCATATTTATTTATTTTAAAATGTTATGTAAATACACTGAAGGAGTCAAACTGTGGGACTTTTACTGACAGCTATGTTAAAGGTAATTTTTTTGCAAATTAACAAGACTTTGGTGCAATGAGAACAGCTTCTCAGCAAGAAAAACAAGAGTACATTTCACAAATTTTAGCAAGTTTTTGTTTTTCTGATGCTCCCTCTTTAGTTTTATTTTTTTCTCCAGCAGTTATTAACTTATATAAACAGTTGTTACCTACCTTGCTATTGTGCAGAAAAAATGAGTCAAATAAGATGATATTTTATCACTGCTGTAATTCCACTAAGTAAAACTGTTTATACAGTGAGATGTGGTTAAAAACTGGAGAGAAAAAATATGCAAGATAAAAAACAACATATGCTGGGAATGTACAATCTGACATATTTTGGCTTACATGTCTGGGTGAAGAAAAAAACAAGAAGAAAGATAATAAAAATCCACAAATGGAAAGTACATAAACTGCAATCCAGACTATGATTAAACATAATGCTAATCATATGCAGTACAATGTGCAGTCTGCTTGCAGTTGCATTTTGCCTTTATTCTAGACTTTGCAAGAGTCGCAACCTTCATCTAACAGCTTGTCTCCAAACGGACTGCACTCTAGAGATAATCTATGGGAAGATACTTTAGTCAAGTGGAAATAATTTAGTTGAAATCAAAGAAAACACCAATAAATTGTACAATTAGTCACCCAGTGGATGTCTACACAGGGCATTTCAGGTGCAGCTGCTATAAGTCAATGAGAATGTTGATGATCTGATGTTAAATGCAGGAGTGTGAAGATTTTAAAACAAAGGCCTTGAGTTACACTAAACCTTCGTGAAGAAGATACAATTCTGTACTTTGCAAGGCCACAAGCCAACAAAATCAATCTCAAAATAACCACATCCACTGCTTGCACTAGTTAATTTCAACGATAGCCTCTTACAACACCTCATGAGCATACGAGGAACAACCCCCCCACCCGCCAAAAACACAACCTCAGAACATTTTTTAAAAGTCTTCAAGAAACACATGAGAACGGCACTGCGTGTCCATTGTCATGCAGAACAATGCTGGTGAGGAAAATGTATCTACGAGACAAACATACCTCAGGAAGTACTCTGCCAGATCACGTCCTGTTCCACTGACAAGGCACAAATGACAACGGATAAAGACGAGTGGAAGAATGTAGACTTGAACGGGCCGAGGCTTCATAATTCCATTAACCAGTTCGGGCTTGCATTGGCTAACCGAACAACTTTGCTTCAGGAAGCAAAAATGGAACCAGCCACTCAGCTTCTTCTGCTCCGCTTCTTCACAAAACCAGTGGGAGTGGATGTGGGGTAGGTTAAGAAAACAGCTAGAAACACAAGCAGGCTGAGGTTGTCGGGCTTCCCTTGTATTTAATCACTTAGCTTGCTGTTCTGTTAAAACTTGTTCCCACAGGGCGCCTTTCAAATTCACACTTAAAAGTCTGCCAAGCACTTAAGGACCAGCAAATTTGCTTACTTTCATATTCTCAAAAAATATATACTTCTATTGTTTTAGCACAGTACATATTTTTCTGTGTTAATCTGCCTCTTCTACTAAAAACAAACTGAAAAGAGTAAAAAATCTGATAAAATAAAGCCCCAGAAAGACTTTTTTAAGCACAATTGTTAAGCATTAAAAAACTTTTTTAAAAGGTGTGATTGAAATTAAATGTCCAGTTGGGGACAAGTGTACAATTTCAGTTATACAAAAATAAAACAAGCATGGATAATTAATAGCCTCCAGTCAATCAAGACTAAACATTCGTTTTAGCCAAGGTATATACAGTAGCTTGAATAAACCATGAACGAAGAAAAGCCATTTCCATCTATTAGGTCTAAATTTGGCTCATATGAAGCCTTTATCTACACTTTATATTCATACTGTGTGCATCAGACTTGTGATTCTTGATTTTTTTCTGTCTCTATGAAATCCAACTCAGGTCATTTGTAAACCCCAAAAGTCTGAGGTTCAACCGAAGATACAAGAAAGTCTGGTTACATAGTTCAACATTGCATCTCGTCTATGTCTGGTAACATCATTTCAAGCTGGTGCTTGGGCTAGGATCTAGCTATAAGCCTAAATCACAAATCTGAGTAGTGTGTCCATTTTTTAAAACTTAAAACTGCTGGAGCACAATGTATTATTCTTGACTGAACAAATCAAGCCATTAGCATAATTCCCATCCATCCATTGTCCATGCAGTTGCATTAGACCTGTTTATTCTTGCAGGGTCACTGCGTGGCTAGTGCCCATCTCCAGCAGTCTTTGGGCAAGAGATCAACTCTCTTGCGACATTTTTCTCCAAGTATACTATGAAACACAGCAGGTTAGTCTTAGATATGATAGGTAGAAGTATCCAATGAAGCAGTAGTAACACAAAACTACAGCCCACTTTATGTGTTTTTCCAATATTTAGCCAACTTAAATCTAATCAGTTAAGTACATGTTTTACGGTTAGGCTATATCAGGGGTTTGGAACCTAACTTCAGCAGAAAAAATAGAGTAGAACTCTGTGCTTTTAGCATAAAAGTAATACAACAGTGGAGTACCTGGATGGGTTTAACAAAAATACACTAATAGTTCAAATTAGTTTTTTTTCCCTTTTCTTTTTAGTTTAGACTATTTCCACATCATATGGATGCAGATTGCCTTCTTTTTTGTCACATTGCTTCTATGTGGAACATTAATGGACTGAGGTTTCTTTTGTTCTAAAACCTGAAAATATAGTGTTATTATCAGGTAGTTTTAAAAATTGATAAACAGTCTTTCAAATAAAATATATTTTTTTAAAAAGGGTCAGGTAGGTTTTGTGGAACTGTATACATTTCATTTAGTGGGAGCTCCTACTTGGGCTGTAAACTTTGCTGGTACATCTGCCCTACAAAAGACAAAGCTAACGGACTGGGACATAAAACGTGTTGTGTTCAACTCACCATACATAGGCTGTCCTGCAAACCAAATGCCTTGGGGGCAGAAAGACAGTCAAATCTTCCCAACAAGGCAACTGAATCAGCATCTAGATGCAAATGAACTTCAACCCTCCCTTTCCACGTTTTCTCTAAACACACAGGACAAGTCATGAGAGGCTAGGATTGCTCTCTTGTTATTTGTTTTGACAGGCCGGTTGCACAGGCACAAAATCCAGCTCTGAGCTGCATACAGATAAAAGCTGTATCAGATTATTGAATGTGTGCCATTAGGCCAAGCTGGATGGATGCAGCTGCACGGCACGGTGCTGCGAACTATCACAAATAAAAAACAGAAGGTCACGCATATAACCGGAGCTACAGCCATTCGGAACAGTCCAGATATAATTAGGCCAATTTAATAGAGATTATCAAGTCGTCGCCACCTCAAGCCATAAAACCTATAGTAGCACGGCGTGAGCGATAAGAAAAAAAAAGTGCTCAGCTCGCTGACATAGTGTCGCTTGCAGCCCGTAGTCAGTCGGACATAGCGTCGTTGCATCATGACTCCGCAGTTTAAACCAGACAGCTTGTTACGGCAGCGACACATCTCTTTACCTCTAAAGTGCGTATTTCTTGCTGCGTGAGGTCGTTGGACGCGGCGCATTTGGTCCGTAGCCCCTGTAAACTGGAGATGGAGATATCAATCATATTCTGGATGAGCTCGCACTGATGGAGCGCGGCCATCGCTGCGCCACCGCCGCCGTGCCTCTCCGGCTGCTGCTCATCACTCTCGACCATCTTCCCACCGTTAGCAGACACGCTATCCATTCCTCAGCATTGGGGCACGGCTGGAGAGGGAAGGGCTGGAGTCAAACCGCTGAGCTCGAATAAAACATAAAGCGGCAGTCCAGCGACGCAGCGACCTATTGTGGAAGTTAGCTGACAGCAGTTGTCCCCGGCTGCCAATGCTGGAATATTTAAAAAAAAGAAAGGAAACTTAAAAAAATGTTTCCCAAAAACTATGTTCTCGTTAGGCAGTCTTAATTCCGCAAACATTCGGCTTGTGTGTCCTATCTTTGTGGGCTTCCGACGAGAGGGCTTCACGAGCTTCCACGGACAGCTCTGGCAGAGGCTTCACCGACTGTCAGCTGTTGGGAACATCACGGTGCGCGGTGCAATCTGGGAAATAAAGTCACACTGGTTATAAAAAAAAACTGTTGTCGGCTCTACACTTCCCAACGCTCTCCCACAACCTGCTCCTAAGATGAAAAGTCAACACATACACAGGGGGGGGGAGGAAAAGCGTTACAGGAAATGACATGCTACTGTTGAAATCATCAAGAGAAAACATTCCAGCGGCAAAGGAATGAAAACATCTGTGACTGAAGGTGCGATAACATCAAAAATGGCTGGGTTCCTTTTAGGTGCTTCCAGTCATTTACATGGAAAAGCTTAATAGATTGACGGCTCTTGTATGGAGGACGAAATAGGCCTTGCGCCTTTTATACCACCATAGACTTATATTGCCCCACAATATCCCTTCTGCCAAAAAATTGCATGGACTTTTATCGTATTAAAATGATTAGAAATATGAACAGCTGAAAAGTAAATATTTAAGATGCACGTTTAGTTGGACAAAAAGGGCTTTAAAAAACAGCCACTCCTACTTTCTGTAATATAAAAACTGTATGGATTGGAGACACAATTACAGGCACTTTATGCATTTCACAAATCCACCCAGTCAGTGTTCATAGCCACTTATCCTTGCAGGGTTATGGTGCATATCTCGTGTGGTCATTGCAGGTCACCAGTCCATGACATGGCAAAACAGACACACAAAACAAACAACTAAGCACACGCACATACTCACTCACAGATAACTTCGTGTTACCAGTTAAACTAGCAGTGATATTATTTGGACTGTCAGAGTGAGAGCACCCAAAGCAGCTGGTTTGCTTGGAAGTATGGAAAATGCAGCTCCAAGGAGGAGCTATATCCTCAAAGGTGGTGCTCCGTCCCACCATGCTTTTTGCACAGCTGAATGGTTTTCACAGGAGATTGAAGGATTTTCAAACATGCATGAAGGAATAAAATCAACACTCCAGATATATTTTTGACTAGGGAATAACATTATTACATGTTGTATGAGCTTAAAAAATGTATTTAGTATAAAACCGCCCCTTTAAGGATTTTTAGAGCATTTCTTAAGCATGGGCAGATTTTAGCGTGTATTTGCAGGCAACTTTGATCCTTAGGCTTTGCAAATACTGGGATCTACTATTTGCTTGCACTTTTCATACTATTTATCGTTTTAAATAAGTAACTTAGTACGATGCACACAATATCAATTTTGGTGAACATTCTTATTTTCTGTTTGAATCCTTAAAATGCTCTTCCAGCAACAGTAGATCCCACTGGTTTATTTGACTTGAAAGTAAGTTATGTCATTCAAATTCAAATATCGATATTAGAAAGTAGCTTTGAATAATAAACACTGTTGTTTTTGTTGAGATAATCATGAAAAATAACACTCCTCTCTATGTGATAACCTCAGGCTTTATCTTATAACGTTGTAGGATGCCTGAATGTAGCAGCAGCATCTTTCATGCATCGATTCCATGTATTTTCGCTTCCAAGAAGCAAAATTCTTTTTCACAGAAAAAGACAAAAGGAACAGGACAGGAAAGAAAGAGGCAAAGACAGCAGGCTAGCAACTCCATAGTAGCACTGGATTGCGAGACTAATTACCACCTTTCACCTCAATGCACATCACTCTATACTGAGGAAAAACGATGCAAAAACCCTCAGTCTGGGCTATGAGTTTGATTATATGATTAGTAGACTTCCAGTTATGTAGAGTAAACCAGTGTAGTTCAGTTAAATTTTTTAATTTATTGTTACTTTGGGGATTTGCATTCTTTTTACGGTCAGTTCTCTTGGCAGTGTTATGTTTCCTCCCAAATTTATCTGACGTATAATAGAAGTCAGTTTTCTACCAAACAGCTACAGATAAACTGACTGCAACCCAGTTCATATCACAGCCTGTGCTTAAATGTTAAAGAAATTGCTTTAATTTGTTAAACTTTTAAATAAATTAACCAACCAAACGATCGAAATTAGGCTTTTGACATTATCTCCAAAACTTTGGGCGGCTTTTCTGTTCACACCAGCTCCCGTGTTTGATGATAGTTTCAAAGAGATTGAATTTTGTTATAAGTTTTTATGAAAATTTTAATATTCTCAATTATCTATATTGACTTCTACATATTTGGTGGAGTTGGAACATATTGTTTTTTTTGTACACATTTTGACTGAAACACGTCATCATTTCACATCATATTATACTCTGCATGTACGATCTGTTTTGGTGGGATGACTCCACAGCTCTCCTCAACCACTAACCAACAGTACAAGCGACGGAATGAGGGTGTGATGTTCTTTCCTTTAGTATACCCTCATTATACAATGGAACGTGACTCACTTCTAATGGAGCCGTCCTCTCCATCTGTCAATCCGTCTCCCCATTTGATTGCAGGAAACAGGATGTAATTTTACTCAAATACATGCACCTCTGTATATTGTAGAAAAGAGGAGAAGTGAAAAAGGAAATAAAACCCAGAAGAGGTTACTTTTGGTACACCAACCAAATCAACCCCCTGACCATCTGAAACTGTTGGAGTAAATATAATTGTATTTAGCAATAAAAGCAGACTCAAATGTACTTTAGCCTTTGCATTAAATTAAATGAAATAAATTAGCTATAATAGAATAAAACAGGCAAGAAAGATACAGTCTCTGTGTTTAACTCTCTTTGCATGGTGCACCACTTGGTCAGTTTGGTCCTGCTACATTAACAGCACAGATTTCATGGTGACACGCCAACAGAATGTGAAGGCAGTTTCGGCGTCTGTCAACCTTCAAAAGCAAATAACTGTGTGGCGATAAAGGGATCAAAGCAAAGGAAAGCTTTGAAGGGATTTGGTCAAATATCTTTAACCTAAAGAGATCAAACCAAGTCAGATCAATAACGAGACACATGGAAATACCGCAAAATGTTTTTGAGCATGTTAGATTTAAAATATGACAGTGAATTATGGGAATAGATTATTCACCGAGTAAGAACTGCACAACTTGATTTTTCTTTATATAGTTAGACGTCTCAAGGATAATTTGTTGCATGGTGAAAGGTTTCAAATAGTAAAAGTTAAAATCTTAACGGCCACTAAACCATTGCCTTTACTACTAATAATCTCTATAAAAGCTATATTTGTACAAACATCATGGATCTTAAAAAAAACAAAACATATTTTTTGTCTCACCACTTGTGCCACCTTGCCTCCATGTTCTGTGTTCTTTCCAGGATTTCATTATGCTAATGGGCCTTTACACAGTACAGTAATAAACAAGCATTATGCAACCAAACCAAAAAGTACCTGCATTATACATCAAAAAAATGAAGTGTAGGGAGAGATCCGACAGCTGACTGCTCGCTGACACAACTCAGCTGAGAACAGCGTGATCCTTTCCCAACACGATGGTCTCTTAATCTGTCTAAACTGTTGAGCTATTGGACGGCTGAGACGCCACATGTAGAGTGGAGCTCACAGCTAGAGATTAAATTAGTCTCCCAACAGTCTGATCCTGTCTTTTTGTTTTTGGTAACAGGATTTCCAAGGGGGGTTTTCCCTTTAAAGGAAGCAGAGGACTCAAAAAGAAAGTTTTTGGTGCTTTAGAGTTAGGTCAGAAGTTCCAGACTCACGTCTTCTTTCGGAGTTGCCCTGTATTTAGCTCCATCCACCATCAACTCTGGCCATATTACCTTTTCCTACAGAAGAAAAGCATAATTCTGCCACCACCATGTTTTGTGGATCAGCGGGGCTGTATAAAATTACATGCTAGACTTTTTAGATTTTCATTTGACAAAAGATGTTGAAAACCACCTACCAGTTTTTCATTAGCTTCACATGTACTAGTTTTCGTTGGCCTAAATGAAAAATTACCAAATTGGGAGTTTGTAGTTGTGACAAAACATGAATAAAATTCAAGCACTGCTACTACTACTTTTTCAAGGCGTTGTGACAGCACACTTGACTTGCTGAAACCTATGAAGACAAGTTTTTAGTTCAGGTACTGACAGCATAATTCAAATACTTACCTGTTTGTGCAGGTTTCTCTAGCATGCCAACTGACAGAACCCATCCACGTTGCAATCAAAATGCTTTTAAAAACCACAAACTTTTCTTATTTCACCAATTTTGAATACATTAAATAATATAACCCATAGCGATTAATATCTTCATATTAAAAAGAGATGGAATACAATCTATCGGGAAATGTCCAAATGGTTTTCAATCTGGACAATGATCAAGGCAGGTAACTTTGTATAAGTATGAAAATTGTCTGAAAAGAATGCATTAATCTTAATCTGAGCCATACATATATACATTTAAAATCATTATTGTTAGTCAGTTATGCCAAATATTCTTTTTGCTTTAGTTACTCCCTTTGGGTGTGAAAGCAATGACTGGAATCCAAGTTGAGAGACATTCTCAAGAAAAAGGGTATGTACACACTTGCTTTACTGTTTGTCTTAGAGCCACACCCACCCGCTCTGTGTTACAATCCAGGAAGCGCCCTGTGTGTCACTTGAAGGCAGCAAGACCGACGGACGTGGGTGGAGCAAGGTCCCCCTCCACATTCAAAGTGTTAACACAGTCACTCACAGTTGACTGACACAATTGTCTCTAAACCATATCAGTGTAGTTGCCTCAGGGAATGCAGATGTTTTCATTTTGTCCCAGTCTGCAGTTGGTTCCTTAGAGACACACTCATTGTGGCGCAACTTTGATTAGGTCAGAAGACGAGCTTTAAATATAAACTACTTTTTAGAAGTCAAATGCATTGAAAAGGCAAGGTACCAGATTCATAGAATATTTAACATTGCACTGAAAGTACTTTTGTTTTAGGAGCAGAAATCTAAGCAATAACATTTCCATCTATTGAAAATTTACATTTATAAAGTTATTTTCAAACGTGTACAAAAACATCTATAGTCCACTTGACTGGAATGCTTCAGTGATAAAGAGGAAGGTTAAGGCATTAAGACAGCTGTGAATTGTAGTTGAACGCATCCAGAAAACGTAGCAACTAATGTAATTTATTGTGATTTTTTTAAAAGTCCTGAATAAATACAAGACAGTATTCTGGTATTAGTTTTTATTTAAAACAAACAAAAACTATAATACTTAGCTAACGCCAGGAATTGCAGCAGTGAGTCTACAGAATATGAATGAACACCGCCACCTACCGGGCAGCTGCAGGTAGTGACTGTTTTACATCTGAGAAGATCTCACTCTGAACACTGTAAAAAATAATGAAAAAGCCAGACAGCTCTTCTTTCTTCATTGCCCATTCAGTTGTTTTTGATTAGTTGAATTCCCCAAATTGTTTCTATTTTTTAGAACAATAAGGACATTTCTTAAAGTCAAAACAAAACATAGTCTGCTGTTCCTTGGAAATTATATGATTAGTTTGGTTGTACTCTCAGGTTATTCTCTATTCAGAAAACCTATTAGAACCCAACCTTGCATTTCCTGGCTGATATCTTGAAATGATGCTAAAATATTTCCATGTTGTATTCTTTTCTGATTATGTTATTTTGTGAAGTGTACCTTCAGCAAATCACCCACATAGCCCACCCCCACACTTCCTACTTGCATTCTCAGGCTTGCAAGCTTCTGCCTTTTCCCCAAAAATGTAACAAACATTGCTATGGCCTAACACATAATTTTAATTTCATTTGGTTGTATGTAGAAGATATCTCCAAAAACTAACCTGCAAAATGTCCTTTTTTTATGCCGTTTTCAGTGCAACAGCATCTACCTCCCCAAGTGTGCTTTCTCAAATTAGTTAAAGGCATTATAATCTTAATATGAGCTTCTGATTTGGAAGAAAATCATAGCAAAAATTTAAATCATCTTGCTGAATATTTTAGAATTTAACAACCAACAATAATTTAGGTGATCATACTCACCTTAAACTAAAAATGCTCATGTTTTAATCATACCTTACTCATAGGACATTTAAAAAGACTTGATGGTGTTTATATACCCAGCCTTTGTTTATGAAGCCTTTGAAGTGTGTTGTCCTTGAACCCGTTTTCTGCCATCTAGTGGCCAAATATTGACTTAAACATTGTAAGTCTTGGTATATCAAAATCTGTGGACTAAATTGCTCACCGGACCATGATTTTTAAATGCAACTAAATCTCTTCCAAATTCTTAAAAAAAAATGATACACCTACTTTAAGAAGCTTGTTCACTTCAAATAAATCTCCAAACATACACAAATAAAACCAGATATTTGCAGATAGTACACAAAAACAAAAGGAATTTTTCTCCCACTGTCTGACATTAAATACTACAGAATGTCCACTAGTGAGCATACTTGCATTGATACACTTATAATACCAGATGTTTTTCCATTACATCCAACTGTGAACTTCCTATATGCTGAGAGGGCACCTTCATGAAGACAAAACTGCATGGTGGAGCTCAATGTTTCAGCAAAACAGATTTTGTATTACGGAGTCCTTATTTTTGTCTGATGAAATGTCTACAATTACGCAAGGTTTGAGCTCTGCTGAATTATCATGAGAGGGAGGGAGAAAGTCACTACATGAAGCGATCAAACACATCGCAGCTGAAGGAAGTGTGCATGAAAGACTGATCAAAACTGCCAGAAATAGGTGAATAATTACGCAAACCACCCACAAGCAGCCGTTTCTGCTAAACGGGGAAGTCCTGCTGTCGGAGACTGAAATATGTTTCTCCATTTCCTTCGTTTGTTTTCAGGATCCAATAAATGTTAGGAAATGTTGGGGTTTAAATTTGTCTCCTTTATCTTTAGGTTTTGAATCAGTGTCTTTGTCTTGTGCCTTTCTCTTAGCAGGTGGTCAACAACACAGCAGGGGTCTGTTCTCTCACCTATTTCTCTTTCACATGTACAGAAAGACAGGACATAGTGTGGGTGGGATTAATATTCAAAGTAAACAAACAATAAGAGTTAATTTTGTGATTATATTGTTTGTGGTTTGTACAATCACCACTGATGATGCTGTGTTCACAAATGGTATGTCTACTCATATGTAAAGGAACTGTTTTTAATCACTTGCCGCACGATTTTGCTTCTGATTACATTTTAGGACAACAGTATTCAACAGTATTTTGTATAATCAGTTGACTTAAACTATAGCTAGAGCAATTAATGGGAAAGTCAATTAAATAACATGTGACAAAGGAAAAAGGCACTGCAGGGGACGTAGGAGGAATAAATCAGATCCCATTTGGAAAAAGAGGCGTGTTGTCGAGAATCTGGGTGGAAATGGATGCACAACTGAATGACCTGTAACTGCAGTCACTGGTCTGTTTAAAGGAAGAAATAAAAGGAACAGACTAGCAAGATGCTGCAAATCTTTTATCAGCCCCAGCTTGCAGACTAATAAAAGGCAGCTTGTTTTACAGTCCTTCATCGGACGCAGTGAGCAAACTGGATCAAGAATACCAATTCTGTGCCTGGATCTGCTCAGGAGACTAAGTTCACAGCAGGATAGATGAAATGCTGCACAAACCTCATAAACAATACAGCATGGATTAAAGCGTCTTGAAGGAAAAGTTTTATGGAGCGCTGCTGCGATAAGAACAGGAGTAGGAAGTCATAACCAGCTCATTGTACAAACATGACAATTACTCAACTTCATGTTATCCGTTCTACTGTTCAGTATAACTATTCTCTGTGACATGGCAGCAATATGTAACTTCCTATTGTTAACTAAAATGTTTGGCTTAATGATGAAGGAACAATATTTTTGAGATATTTTGAAGAAAAGATTTTGGAAGAACAAGGCATGAGATGGTGTTTCAAAAGCCACCAGAAGGATGTGTCCAGGATGTGGGGAAGAACTGTTACATTCTTGGTGTGAAGGTTCTTCTAAACAAGAAACATCAGAAGTGTCTTATCAGCTTTTCCATTTTATTTGGTAATCCAGGGAGTCTGAATGAAGAGTGGAGAGGCATAGAATCTAAGTATGCCGAAAATTTGGGAAGTTTTGGAATCTGCTGCCGTTAGGCCACTACGTTTTATCACATCTACCAGGGAGCTTTAAAACATTTCATACTTCCAAACAAGGTCCGCAACTTTATCTCTGCCTTTATACCAAACAGTACTTCATACATAAGCACATTTGATAGTTTTCTTTTATTTAGACAACCCAAATAAAAGGCACATAACATTGCGCATGTTTAATAATTTGACAAACGTACATTTAAAAAAATGTAGGAATGTTTTATCTTTCTGCTAATCAGAAAGCCTAGCCTCTCATATATACAAAATTATCAATGTTAATGTTCTAATACAAAAGATTTATAAAAAAGGTTCTTATCTTTCACATCTATTGTAACTACCATATCCTTGGAACTAAAGGTTTTGTACAAAGATATACATTCAACTGCTTTTCACAAGGTTCCTGGTGTTTCCAATTAATTTTTTTTTTTCCTCTTTTAAAATAAATGAGATGTTCAATTTCACAAGAATAATTCAGGTCGTCACATTATAATTGTTTCAAATTTGGCAAACAGGCTATTATAGTGTATCTACGTAAATGCATAAGAATAAAAAAAACTACACTAACATTTGTAAAAAAAACAAAAAAAACTTGAGGGTGGGGGGGAGAGACATACATGCATATTGCATTTCTCTGTATAAACTGAATCAACTCAGAGCTGCAACACTGCTGAGATAACATGGCATTCGTTAAAAAAATAGTTCATGTTCAACAGCTACAGTGTTCAGGGAGGGAGTTGGGATGTTCATGCAACGTCAATCTTGTCCCATTTGTTGTTGTTGTTTTTTTTTTAAATGGACACAAAACCGTGTTTTGTAGCAAACTTGCCCAGTTCTCAGGCCACATGCCTGTGCAAACCGAGACCGAACTTGCCCGAGTATGTAAAACATGTACAGCATTTATGTCATTGTACAGTAAAAGATCGATTCAAATGGACGGCTGCTTAAAACTGGTGCTTGCGGACTTCCTGGTTAGTGTAATTTTGCAAAGCAACAACGTTGCAATCCCAAAATGCTTTAGGGAGTCCAAATAGGAGCTTAGAAAATTTCTAAGATCCAAAGAAATTCCTGATTTGTTGGGGGTTTTTTTCTGTGTGTTTCCTGAGTGATCATTCCTTAGTTTAACCATGGGCCTGTAACAGAGTAATGATAAATTATTATATGAATAAAAACAGTGTAACAAAAGAGTCCGCTAAAACTACGTCAGCCACCTTTTGCGATGACAATTGCAACCTGAAAAGCTTCACTACAAGTCCAGGATTTACATACTCGGCCACTAGAGGGCCCTCAAGTGCAGGCTGGCTGACCAAAACACTTAAGACTCTGTTTGATCTTTGATAATACTGCTGTTCACCTGCATGTAGCATATGCCTTCAGTGCAAGACTCATTCCATTCTGACTTCATAAAAAAATAAAAACACATAAAAGTAAAAAATAACTTTGTTTTCATATAAATAGAAAAACAAAGTAAAGAAATTTCATAGTCAAGTGAACAGTGTCCAGATGTCCACCTGAATGACAAAAAGCAAAAACAAAAAAAATTAAAATGCCAACATGAAAAATACATTACTATGTCAACTGTACAAGTTAGTCACTGTACCTCAAGAGCATACTTACTATCTGAGAAGAAAAAGAAACGCTATAACATTGTGAAAAAATAGTCTTCCATGCAAGTGGAAGCAGCTGTCCCTTTTACTAGACTCATTTCCTATAACATTAAATAGTGATTAGCAGGCTATAGTTTAAAAAAAAACCAAAACAAAACAAAACAAACAAACAAAAACTACATACAAAGTAACGCCCAGATGCTTCGGGAGAGAGCTTGTAAAAGATCAGAAACAGCAATTCCTGGTTATTGCTTCAGTCCATTTCACATCTCCCTTACAAAAGCACGTTTGTATTTTCGTATAGGGGGTCCTCAAGCAAACTCGAGGAATCCTCTCCTCCTGTTTGTCATGATACAAATCACAGTTTCATCATTCTAACTGCCTACGCTAAGCCTTCCGGCTGTCTTGATTTCAAGACAAATCCTACTTGAATTCTACTTATCTGTTCTGCATCACGAGCCAGTCACTAAACATTAGTTGGGACACAGTTAGGACTTTGGGGGGATCTCCTACTGGCCTCACAGCTCAAGGAACTGCTGCACTTCAAAGCTGGATGAAGTGGACACTGTTTGGGGTGAGGGGAGGTGGGAGGATGGGGGAGCTGTTAAAGTGAGGACAGGAGTCTCTTTTCACTTCATTTTCCCTTTCTTTCTGGCCAGTTAGATGTTGACGTTCATCTTTTTTTATCTTATTTTTACCAAGGTGGGGAAGAAGGCAAGACTTGGGACAGAAAAGGCATGCTATCGACTGGCCTCATTGCGATGTTTAGCGGACCGGCTATATTCATGGGCATGGGGGTGGTTATTGCGACCGGGTGGGCGATATTCATCGGCGCCGTGGCCGGGATGTTCACAGAGGCGATGTTGACGGGCCCGGTGATGGTGACCGGGTGCTGGAGGCTGACGGGAGATGTGATGTTGACCGTGTTGGTGCTAATGTTCATTTGTGCGGCTATGGTGACGGGGTTGTTGTTGTTGTTGACGTTGATCCGGTTCATTGCGGAGGTGATGGGGGCAGAGACGGTCACGGGTGTCGCTGAGGCCGAGTTGCAGACTTCGTTACCTTCAGACGAAAGGAAGAGTTAATTTTGAGCCCAGCAATAACAACAACAAAGTCTTACAGCGTTTATACAGCTGGAAGTTTCCAGCAAACGACCACAATCCTCAAGGTATTTTGTTGGGATTTCATGTGATGGACCGAAAAGAGTAAAAAAAAAAAAAAAAAAGTAGTGCATAATTGTGAAGTGGAAGGAAAATGAAATTTCTAAAGAGTTCACAAATAAAGATCCAAAAGGTGTAGCATGCATTTACATTCAGCCCTCATTATTTGATACTGTAAAATAAAATCCATTGTAATCAATTTTCTTCAGGAGTCACTTAATGATTAAATAAAAATAGTTATGTTAACTTCATTTGAGAATAATAAAGCTTTTCTTTGAAGGTCTGAGTGATTTGTTAGAGAACATTAGCGAACAAAGAGCATCATGAAAATCAGGGAACATAGAAAACAGGGATAGATGTAAAGCTGTAAAGTTTAAAGCAGGAATAAGCACCATTTCATCTATCATCTGAATATAGATATATGATATACGTATACAGTATGGCATCAGCCAAAATGTTACAAAGAATGCAAGAAAAAACCAGGAGGAGGAATATCATGTATTTTCCAGCCACATTTCATAGCACAATCAAGTAAATGTGTTGCTTTCAGTTGTTATTAAAATGCTGTCTATATAAAAAATACCTTAAAAGACATATGATTTTGTATTTAGATCATTTGAAATAATGCCTCTTTAAGAAGCCCATGCTATGACACTTTGCCTTCAGCATGATGCCATTTAAAGCCGTACTTAGGAGGACTGAGAAGTAGTTCGCATGATGAGCTAAATGCTGCTGCCGCTAGTACTACAAATGGTTGCCATGGGAGATTTAAGAATTTCGCAAGGAAGAATGAAAAGATGAGAGCAACACTCCAGGTATGTTTTCGGTAAGGGAATAACATAACATGACACAAAGTTCAAAACTGGTGATTTTCCCCTTTAAAAAAAAGGGTGTTTTGGTTAGATAACCTTTTAGTCGACACGCAAATCACTGTGTGGTTGAAAACTAACAGCACATCGCTCTCAACACATCAGTCATGAGACTGTGAAAGCAGCATTCTTCAGTCAGAGGGCTCTTCAGATTTGTTGCAAGACTGACTGCTAATGGAGGTCCTCCCTGCCCACAGCATCACCATCCACAAAGACTTAGAAGATACTTAGATGAGTAGAATTTTTCTCTTTGGGATAAAGTAGAGTATTTTGGGCCGAATGAATCAAAGACCAGACTAAATCTAGTTGAGAAACTGTGACATGATTTGAAAATGGCTGTTTGCATCCTGTCTCCACTCAATGTGACTGAGTCTGCGCTTTCCTAAAATATTCAATTTGCATATGTACAAGGGCAAAGACATAACCCAAAGGACTTGCAGCTGTAACTGTACTGAAAAATATTAACGAAAGGGCTGAATATCAGTACATAAAATCTCAATTTGTTAAAAACAAAAAAAGTATTAGAAAAGCATGCAGGGTTTTCCTTCACTGCAAAATTATGCGCTAGTGCTCACATTCTCACTAAAACCAGGAGGACAGAGCACATAACACCAGTCCCTACATTGCCTCCCTGTAGCTCAAAGAATAGACTTTAAAATACTGTTGTTAGTTTATAAATCACTGAATGGCTCAACACCACAATACATTAAAGATCTGCTGTTGTTGTATCAACCTCCCAGACCCCTCAAGTAGGCTCTGCATCCCCAGAACCAGAACCAAATGTGGAGAATCATCATTCAGTTTCTATGAACAACAAGTGTGGAATAAACTTCCACAAAACTATAAAACAGCTGAAACACTGACTTCCTTTAAATCTCTACTAAAAACCCACCTGTCTAGAGATGTATTTGAAATGTAACCAATTACGAATTTAATGATGGCACTTGACTTAATGTAATGTTTTGATTGTTGATTCTGTGTTGCACGACTTTGTGTTTGTTATAATGTAAAGCATTTTGAAATGCCTTGTTGCTGAAATGTGCTATATAAATAAAATTTGATTGATTGATTGTGTTCAAACTAGCACACTCCAAAATACAGGAAAGTTTAAATATTACATGATATTTAAACTTCATGGCATTCTAAAAAGCGGTTTTCACTCGTAGTTCAGACGAGTCAGAAGGCAGTTCAGGAAGGACTTGATATCAAATTTGCATACAGATTAATATGCACAGTAACATGCAGTGATAATTTAGAGTAAAAGATATAGCAGAAATCAAACTACTTTTTTTTTCGATTATTGGTTCTATATTTCTGATGAGTAATGAACCTTTGTTACAGGAGTTAAAGTTGGTCTGTCCGTGGGTCTTCAAATGACTGGTGATGTAGGCTGCACTCAGCATCTTCCCACAGATGCTACAGGTGACCTTGCCTTCATGTCGGATCATGTGGGAGCGGAGTCTGTCTTTGGTGGCGAAAGCGGAGGTACAGGCCTGCAGTCACAGGACAAGTGTGAGTGGGGTACAAAAAAAAAAAGAACAAACAAGAAAAAAAATCTGCCAAAGAAAACCTGGTGGCGAGGGCTCTTACCGTTACTTGACATTTAAATGGTCTTTCTGAGGAGTGTACATGCTTCACATGGCAGCTCAAATGGTCTGGCCTAAATAAAACAGACAATAATACAAAAATAAACATTTAATTTGTGAATAGTGATGCAGGGAAGCGTCATGTTTTTTTATGAGTCATCCATAGCGGGCTGTTTTTAGCTCCCTGCTCCAGTACAAAAGGTTCTTTGCTTTCCAAAATTTAAAGAGGACTTGAAATATGTTAATTTAATATCCTTGTTACCAGAGCGGTAGTATGCACAACCTAGAAGTCTGAAACGCTACAAAGTTTTCAAATCAGGCCGTGAAAGTATGAACTACAGGGGAGCTTTGTCCAAATAAAACTACAAAATGTTACCTCAAATTCAAAAGCAGAAGCTACGTAAGCATAAGTGGTATTGATTTAAAATTAAATTCATCAATATCAGGACCAGAAACATGTAAATATTTAATGTGACTTTTTTTTTTTTAAGCATACATGTGTACATTTCTAACTATAACTGCCATGTTAAATAAATAAGAACATAAAAAGCTTCAGGTCGAACTCCACTATGAGCACAAGCGGACGGATGTGCTCTGTTTGCTTCGATAATGAGGAGATGGGCAGAAAATCCCCAAAATTTCAGTCAATGGCAGTTAATTCTCTGCGACCAATGGTGCGTGAATCAGTTTGACCTACTTTTGAACATGCACCACAATGCGACAGGCTTCTCCTTTTCTTCTCCTGATTTCCACTCAGCGCTTTAATTAAGCTGAAATTTGGGTAATATTGCCATTTATTTCCCATGATAGGTGGCAAACGGGCAAAAATGTGACAATATTAGTTTGAGGAAAACTGATTAGTTCTGATTTCCACTGGGAGTTATTCCCATTGTTTTTAATCGAGCAGGTTTATAAATAAGTACTAAAGTGTGAATTTATTTTGCCTGCATGCCTAAAAGACATTTAATGATTGAAAAATATTTCCGATTGATAGAAGAATGACTATGTTTAAATAAATACACACAACTACTAAGATGTACACAAACCCATTGATACCATACTTCATCTACCTAAAACTAACAAAGTTTACTAGGGTACAATTATTTGCCACTTGACCTTTCTAGTGCTAGTTCTTAGCGCTGGTCCCTCCTATGTCAGAGTGTTAGTCCTAGCTCACAGTTCCTAGTGAAACTGTGAGCTGAATCATGTTTAGCAGAACCATTATGGAGTGAGTGAGGAAGGGCAGCTGCTGCCAAACCGGAAAGCTTCACGCTGCTGGAATGCTTCTTAATACAAATTAAGAGTCAAGTAGAAACTTCTCCGCTGTGCCAGAAACTGGATTTGGACTTCTTTTTTTTTTTTCTCTCCCTCTCCCTTTTTCATTGCTGTCCTATTGACAGGGAGAGAGAGCAGACTCCAGACACTGCATGCCTACATTTCAGGCTGAGTGGCAGTGACTCAGTGGCCTGCTATTTAGTCTCCATTCTCACTTTCCAGTATGCTGATGAGTCTTGAGCCCACGTCACCATGTTGGAGGCATGCCTGAAACTGCCGTATACAGCGCAGTGCTAATGCTAACTTGGCTGAGGTGCACTGCTGATGTCTTTTTTTTTTTTTTCCTGAAGTCATGTTGCAACAGTCGGTTCACCAATACTGCCTGCTTGAATCGATGCTGGATTATTAAAACTGCAACAAGTTGCAAATCTCAGGTCATGCCAAAGGCCTTCTGAAGCAAAAAAGCAAAATGTTTATTTACGACATATTAAATGTGTTGACCTTAACATTACGCATGGTTCAGTGAATTCCCAGGGGAAAGAGTCTGTGACAAGCTGGCGGGAACTGCAAAGTGACAAGTGACGCCTCCCCCCTCTCCTTATACTCCACTAGCGCTCTCTCTACTGGGTCTGCTGTAACATGTGGTTGAAACAGCGTGGCAGGCATTATAGGTAGTAAACTGCTTATAGCAGAAAGCAGAATTAAAAGCATGATTAGTACAAATCTACATTTAAAAAAGGAAAAAATAACCATCCAACTGAATAAAATAAAAGTGAAATAATCAGAGTTCCTTCTAAAGCATAAACTGTTCCTACTGGTAACAAAAATCAGCACTGGGTTTATAGCAGTGCCTTTAATAAAGCATAAAATCATGAAGTATTTACCGTATTAGGTAATTGCCCTGAATTAGCTACCATAAATATTCATTAAAAGCATGACGTTAAACATTTTACTTTTTAATCTATAACACCTTTTATGCACAAGAAATAAGTACATTTGGGGAAAGAGTTCATCAGCCTAAAATAAATATGTATTTTTTAATTTTCTTTGTAATAAACATTACTTTTTAAAAATGCATTCAGACAAGCCGAAGCTTTTTTTTTCTGAGTCAGGAATGCAACCACCGGAGGGTGAAATGACTTCAGTCTTCCCTCCCATAACAAGAAATTAAATTTCAGACTTCCTTTTTACATTAGCCTTGCTATTTGTTGTTGATTAAAAGCATATGAGGAAAATAAAAAGGAGTTGTAAAACTATTTTTTCCCCCCATCACTAAGCCAATTTTCTTCCTGGTTTGGCAGTAAATTGGCTTTCATGCAACCACCTTAAAGTCAGACAACTCTTAATCATCTTTCACTGCCAGAACTGATTAGAACAGAAGAACAAGTGGGAGGAAGGAGTTGTCAGACTAAAAGAAAGTCTGCTGTGTTTGTGTTTGGTCCAGACCGACTCAATGTAGAATCAAAGCCTTATAACACACGAGTGTAAAAATAATCCAAATAAATAAATAAATAAAAGGCGGTCAATAGATAAAATATTCCTGATTTGTTGCCGCTTTATACTTAATGATCACTAAGTTATGTTCATAAGATGTGAACTTTAAAATTTGGATGACATGTTGTCTCAGTGGAACCTATAGTATCCAAGAATCTTTTTTTTTTCTTAAACCAATAATCTGAAAAATGACCAGAATCAGCCAGCTATGTGCTTGTTCTTCAAAATTGGCTGCTTATATAGTGTACTACTCTTTTTCCCTGATAAGTGAAGGTACCATGCTTAAGCCCCAAAAGGATGCACTAACAACACTCTTTGGAGTGGAAGCTGTTACAGAGAGATTACTAAGCTTTTTACAAATATCAGTGCTGTGTTGAAGTTAGGGAATACACAGCTATTAGAAACTTTGAGAAACAGTTTTCTGAAAGTTTATTTAAAGTTAATTTATGCCAACACTCAAAGCAGAGAGATAGCTGTCCTTAGGTAACAGTGAGGCTAAAAAATCCAAAGTGAAGTGACTCAGTTTATCCATCTGTCATGAAACATAGTGGGTTTAAATGTGTTATGCAGTTATTTGGAAATCTCCCAGTTAAGTTAAGGATCTACTTTCCACGCCAATGTTGTTGATCAGTAACAGATGCGGATAAAGATTTAAAAAGCTCAACTTTTGTAATAATTATCCTGTCAAACTGCAGAGCTGTGTAACACCTACTGCTCTTTCACATTCTGGCCCTAAGATAAATGAAAGGGTTGCTTAAAGCTGCAGTATGTAACTTGTATCATTTATTTATTTTTTTTTTACACATTTGTTGATACGGTCACTATTGTGACTGTTTCAACTGTGACAGTATGGCAGGTGACAGGTAATCAGAAAAAATTGAACTCCCAGTGCTAATTAGAAACAACCAATCAGATGGGCTGGTCTTGGCGCTATCTATCAAAATATTATGTGGCGCTACTCATCCTCTTTACCCACACCTATTGCACTCTGATACCACTACAGCTTGATCTTTTAACAGATTAGCTGTCTCATGACATTCTGTACATGGTGGCAGTTTTAACAAATATATGTAAAAAAAAAAATAAAAAATCTTTACAAAAAGCTATGTACTATGCAACTATTCCATGAGAATAGAGAAATAAGTTACCAGTTTATTGTGCCTGGAAGTAAGTAAGAGCTTTCTCCTCTCAAATATTAGGTAAAAAAATCTTGTATCTTGTAGAAAAACTGTTCATGATGAGTAAAAGAAAAACAGTAAACTACAGTAATGCCCAAAATTATTCATACTCTCAAACTCAATTTTGTTTTTGGTTGGAATGAAAAACATCTCTCAAAACAAATAATGAAAATGATTATCAATTTTCCTAAAGACAAGTTCTGCTTTTACGTACTTCTCATGAAAAAAAAAAAAAAAAAAAAAAAGCATGTCAAAAATGTATACCCTTTTCAATGATCAAAATAAAAATCTTTATTGGCATTGTTATCTCCCTGAACAGATTCAAGTTTGGACTACAGCTGTCAGTAATAACATGACTTCCAGGAAGCATTTAAATGTTAGTAATGTTAGTTTTAATAAACTTACGTTAAAACTTATGATAAAACATAAATATGTCAGGGGTTTGAATAATTTTGAAAAACTCTAAACTAAATAATAAAGGAAACATCTTGTAATTATTTGTAGTTTTAATTGTTGCGTAATCTGAATGATTTTATTGCATTAGATAAGTTTCCGTGAAGCAGAATGAGCTCACTCTGCTTCACGGAAAGCTTTTTGAAAAAATATATTGAACAACTGTTCAATATATTCATAGTATGAAACAAAAACTGAGTGAAATGAAAAGATCTTACAAAATCTCTTAGCGGTGCACGGCTAATACTTTTCTGAATTCATATTTGGGGTTACACTGTTATTCTAATGAAAAAAAAATATATATATATATCAACTCCATGTAAAATATTTGAACAAAAAAAAAAATAAATAAGGCTCCTCTAAATTTATCATTGGGTTAATCTCATCATACATAAAAACTAAAAAGGAAAATGATCTGTACCTGGAAAAGCCTTTTCCACACACAGAACACACGTAGGGCTTGTGGACGCCTCCGTCATGAGAGCGAACATGGTAGGTCATTCGATCCTTCCTCTTAAAGCGCTGCTGGCAGATAGGACACTCGAACGGCTTCTCGTCAGAATGGGACAGCTTGTGGCGGTTCAGGTGGTAGACGTCGCGGAAGGCCTTGCCGCACATCTCGCAGCCGTGGTTTTTCTTGACGGGCTTTGGGGGCTTTTTGGGGACGTTTTGCTGCTGCACGTTGCCCATCGCGGACGACGTCATGATGCTGGTGCCCGAAGACACCGAGGTGGTCGCCGTGGAGAGGATCCCCGCTACCGTAGAGATGTAGGAGGAGTTGCCGTTGTTCTCCCGTGGCATGGAGGCGATCATAGGTACCATGGTGGGGGCGGTTTGGGCCGTCTTCTTCGGACGCGACACCATTTTGATGCCGGTGTGGCTGGACTCATGGCGTCTCAGATGGTAGCTGTCTCGGAAGGCCTTATTACAGTAACCGCAGACGAAAGGCGTTTTGCCTTTGTGTTCCTTCTTTATCACAGGGACCGGTGGCCGCTGACCTCCTCCGCTGGCCACATTGTCTTTCAGGAGTTCAGCAGCACTGACCGGGGGTTTCTGGTCTATCTGGATAGGCAGGACAGGCTTCTGGTCAACTTGCTCTGCTCCAGCATTAAGAAGTGGCAGCAGGCTATTCTGGGCCACCTGGTGCTGGTGGTGGAGGGCTTCATTGGCCTGCTAAAGACACAAAACACACATATGTTTAGTTGAAATGTCAGACATTTGGAGGTAAACAATTCAAAGAGTGTTTTGTGCTGTTTGACACAGCAGCAGCAGGGCGTAGTGCAATTTCAGAGCATCTAGCCGTCCTCCCAGTACACAGAAGAAAAAGCAAGTTGTTGCTGACAGCTGTTTCACCACTGGAAGCTGCCACTGAAGAACCATGAATCAACTTTGACAACTCAATGAAAAGCATTAGGAAGATTTAACAGAATACAAAGTGGGCACCGGGGTCCGTCATTAACGAGGCCGACGCGGCGCGCAACTGATGCGAAAACAATCCAAATATACTGGATGAAAAATGATCCCATCACGACGGTGCTGATTCATCATGTGACTGCAAAGCAAGCATACCAAATTAGAGGCACAGCAGAGTCCAGCTTAACTGCCAAGAAGGCTCATGAAGAGCAGGACATTAGCCCCATTGCAGAGCTCGGTTAAGAGAAAAAGAAAGGCGAAAAAAGAAAAGAAAATTGGATTTAGTAAGGCAGAAAACAGCTCGACACACAAAAATACAGGTCACCAAACTTGATAGGATGATAAAATACACAGTTACATATTTGTTTGTTCTGTCTGTGGCCTGGTGCACCATTTTTTCTGTCCTGGGTTTTGCAGGTGCAAGCCAGTATGGATGACTGCCAAAACATAGATGAGGAAAAAAATAAAATAAATAGGTGAGAACAATGAGCAGTAGCTAACAACAAGTTGTGCGGCTGCAATTCAAATATTCAAGTCACTATATATTCTGACTTAGTAATAGAAGAATTTATCCTTTTTTGTATAGCTGAGTGAGGCATAAAAATATTACGCAAACTGAAATGAACTGATGCATTTTGCAGAGCAGCAAAGAATATCAACAGTTGTGAAACCCAGTCTATAAACTAAAATCAGCTGCCTCATGTCTTATTTTGTGGAAGACATGAAACAAAAACAAAACTTTTCAGCCCCCCCTAGAAATATATAATCTTAAGGGTTAGATCAAAATCCTAACCGAAGCTTGTGTTTAATTATTAAAACTGTCTGTTAAACTGCACTTGGTGCTTCAGCTCTTTGTCGTTCTACATGTTGAGGCCTTGAAAATATTATAAAATCAGCCACCCAGAAAGTGTACAATTAGCACAACTCAAGGCGGTTTGGACAAAGCTTTACTCAATTTTCCAAAGTTTGAAATGTAATACATACAAAGACGACATGGGGGTGAAAAAAAGCTTATAGTTTAGTCGAATAACAACAGAACCACTCGTTTCAAGGTTCTGTTAAACATTATTGACAGCCAATTCAATAGTATAAAAAAATGCAGGATTCTGATACAAGTACAGATAAACAAAAATATTTGATGTGATAATAAGCAAGAGCAATGAAGGGTAAGGTGGAGCCAATACAGCAGCTCAGTTGCCTAAACAAGTGGATTTCATTTCCATAACTGTGATGCACTTATACTGTGTTAACTTTGTTGTGTATTGCTACAGGCTGACTGACAATAAATATACCAATATTTTAAAGCTATGCTTTCAAAATATCTAATGTTTTCTGTCATACATTTCCAAGCATCAGATTGAAGCTTGTTACTCTACAGAGAGCAAATTGGCAAAATTGATTCCTTTATTGGAACACATGTAATCAAACATTTACTCGATATTGTTATTTCAGTCTGTGTATTAAAATCAAAATAAAGAATAACTTGAATATATATATATATATATATATATATATATGAATAATACAAAATTTTGCTGGATGATATATTTCCCCAGTAGTTATTGCGATAAATTATTAAATTGTTGCGATAAATGATTAAATTGTTGGTTTGAGACCATTTTCAAGTAATATAATAGTAATGGCATAATCATGCAAGAACACAGTCTGAAAGATCAATGAGCTTTAAATTCTAATGAACTTTTTACACTAGAACTGGAAGACATTTGAAATATTCAAAATAAACAAAACAATACATAAAATGAATTATGAAGTCTCTATAAACAAAATTATCCCTTAAAAAAAAAAGGCTAATTGAGAGCAAAGCACCAGACTGAAAACTTTTGTCATCCGGTTTTTGGTGGAAGGGAGAGAGAGAAAAGAGAAAATCAATAAATTATGCAAATGGAAATTATTGAGCTTGTTTTCATTTATCGTCCAATTAACTGACTTATTGCTTATTGTGACAGGCCTATGTATAAATATAATAATGTTATGTTTCAGTCAGAGTAAATCTTGCCTTTCTGTTTTCCAATAATTAAATTACACTCAATGTTAAATATTCTTGATTAATTTTGCTTTCTAAATATTGTTTACATAAGGTTGTCTGATCACTAAAGTTTTGTTGGTTGAAAATATGAATATCAAACTGGGGCAAATAAAAAAAAAAAAAAAGTAAAATAATTTTTAAAAAGTTGCTTGTATTGAAGTATACCAGCAATTTTGTATACTTCTGATATTTATATGTATAATTTACATATCAGACTCTCATAAATGAAAGGATGCCTAGTATACGGCTTCAAGGGAAAGGTAAGCCAATACAATATAACCAAGAGATTTTGGAAATTGTATGGGTGTTGTTCAAACCAAAAAGTTACTTCCAAAACATCTGTTTGTTATACACTTGTTCACTGAGATAACCCTTAAGTGGAAAGCTCCTGCAAATAAAAATAACTTCTTTTAAAACATAACTAAGTACTTGTAAAAATAAATAACCGCATAATATGCATCATTTACTTAACACACAAAGTAGAAAGTCAAGAAAACCACCTTGTCAACCACCTGCAAGAGTTGGCAAGTTAACATACTTGACCTTTCCCTTTAAGGTCCAATCATCCATCCAAGAAGGCCAGCCAAGACAGGAGTGGCAAAAGAGGAGACGGGACGGAAAAAAGAAAAATGAACCACACAATGTCCTCCTTATGTCATCTAGCCCATTGTGATAGACACAAATCTGAGCAGTGATGCACTCGGCCTCAGCAGGGGATCTTTGTATGCTCATCTTCATTGATTTGGCTCATCTATTCATGAGACAGAGACATTGTTTATCCACACAGCACTCGGCTGAACTAGCCGTCATTCCCTCATGCGCACTGGGACCTGGGAACTCGTAGAGCATGCCACCACCCATTTGTCTGAGCACCTGCTTACACTTGCCACCTTCCAGGATTAGTCATCATCATGCCAATGCAACCCCGTCGGCAGGCACACCAGGGGTGGTGTGTGTTTGTGTGTGTGAAGGGGCGGGGGATACCAGTCGGGAAACCTCTTTGTGAAGCTTATGCCACTGCAAACAGCCTGGCCTGTACACAGAGGTGCAGGGCCTGTAAGCTGCTGTGCCTTCATGCAGCTCTGACCATTTTGACACAAATGCGCTCTGACAACTGGGGCTGCTCCCTCATAAATAACATCAAAATGGAGGGAGTGTCCTGATGGCTTCGTGGGCCACTGTAGACTTGAATTGAGCTCATGGTCTGATTATGCACCGCCTTTCCTCAATCTTTTGTGCCACACTCTACAGCTGCTTGGCCAATTGTTAGAATAAGGCAAATACAAAACCAGAAGTTGTGCAGGAAAAACTAAGAAATCAAAGTGAAGAAGAAAGTAAATATGATTACATGATCGGCCTTTAAAGTTTTCCGGACTGCGGATTAAAAAAAAAAAAAGTTTGCTGAGTAAAGCGTAAATTGTTTGAACGAGTTTGTTTTATCTTTTTTTTTTTTTTTCTTTTATTGAGGAACTATTGTGCTGCTGTCTTAGCAAGAACTCGCTTAGAAAATAGCCTGAAGCTGAAGGAGATTATTAACGGTAAAATTAACATTAAATAATAAAAATAACAAAATCTCTTGTTATACGCAGGTTCTTGGAAAACATAACTTTTATATGTTGTTGGTCCTTTTTTGACATGTTAGCCTGGCTAAACTTTGGAGGCACCAAGGACTCTGCTGATGATGTAACTTGCAGCGTGTGCTATAAGCGAGGAAGTATTTTTAGGGGATACCTGATATATTCAGTTAGGGTTTGCACTGCATCATAGAGCAGGGTGATTTGAGCAATGCTTAGTTACCTCACTGTGTCATTTAACTCAAATACAGAAGGACCTCCTCTCACAAGGCTGAAAAACTACCAAAGTACAACTAAAGTCTATTTAATATTGGCACCTTTAGAATGAAAATAAGTTAGTTTTCAAAATCTTTTTATGTTAAAACATTGGATTTTGTGTAATCCAATTTATTAACAGCACATTTTCACTATATAAAGCATAAAATTCATAAGTATGGTTTTCTTTTTTCCTTTTTGCTATTCATTAAAATGGCAAAAACAATTCTCATTACAATATATGCAGTTAAAAAGATTATGAAACTGTATGCCAACTTGTCAAAAAAGAATCTATATGTTGCAAACACTTAAGACTTTTGAAGAAAAGCCAATGAGATTAAAGGTGGCCATAAACAACAGCAACAAGTGAACGGACTTTGAAATGCTGACCTCAAGCACAACTGGACATGACAATTCGTCATTACTTAAAAAGAAGGTGAGTAAGAGGTTAAAGTCTAACATGTACTCGATATGCTTTATAACAATCTGGGGGTCATAGTATGTAATTTATTTTCTGAAATATTTTGACAGCAAAGATATTCACAGCTTATGGCTTACTGAAATAATATTGTTATAGAAAATGTATGAAAAATTTATTTAAAATAGTTTTACTTATATATATATATACACACACTAATTACAGCTTTAGGGATTTTTTTTCAGCCTTTTTTTTTTAAGGGGGCTAGGCTTAGGACTTTGAGGAAGGATTTCATTGGCTGCAGCCCGAGTGCAGGAGGAGTCACTAAAACATGTTTTAAATGGTTTTCAAGCTTGCAGTGACCAGATAGCACACAAAATTAGCATTTTGACAAAACAAATCAATGTCCGTTTTTCCACCATTGATCTCTGAAAGTTAACAGTATGGGGTACATAACACAAAATGTATCAAGCTGGATGGCAGATAACTAAAACAAAGTGCAAATATAACTGCTCATCAAATGCCAAAAAGCCACTTGTAGAATTTATAAATAAAAAACTTGATTCTACTAGAACTGCTTTTGACCACATAGTAGTCTGTAGGATATACAATTAATATATATATTCACTGAAGGAAAAAAGACATGCGTAAATAGGACCTACTATTGAACATTTTTATGTATACTACACTTTTTATAGCCCAGAATTTACATAATTTGAATCTTTAAGGATCTTAAGTCCAGTTTATCAAAAACAAACTGATTTCATACATGATAACTATTTTCCTTTAAGCTTTCACAAAATGTAGTCCATGATTTTAAATTGCAGTAGATCTTTCAAAGTTCAAACTTAGATGCATGATCTTTATATAGTTTGAATATTTATTTTGAGTTCTTTCAAATAAAATTATTCGTTTAGATAAATATATATATATAAAACTTTTTGCAGATTTTGCGTTCAAATCTGACAATATTTCTGTCAAATCTTGAGTTTACAAAAGCTTTTTAACATAAGGGTTATTTAACCCAATCTGTTAAATAAGTGTCTGAATTTTTAATTCAAATATTTTCAACTGGCAAAATACAGTAATACATATGCTCGAAAGGTTCTTTAGTGTAAGTTAAGTTGCTAAACAGCAGTACTGCTTTCTGAATATTTTTATTATTTTTTAAATTATTATTATTATTGATTGGTTAAAGTTCAAAAACAAGAGTTTATACAGCAAGAACTTACTAAAACAGTCCTAGGTTGGGAACCAAACTTGAGCAAATGTACTTTTAAAATTACATTTACACAGTAAGCAACAAAAGCAGCAACACAAAAACTTGCAAAACATAACCCGGTATTTCTGACAAATTCAAAATCCTAAATTTTTCCATGTCGCATTCTAAGGAAACTAAATTCTTTAACTCATAGCCAAGTCATAAAATTCTTAATAAAACTTTATTACACTAAATTTAAGAATGGCGTTTTTATGCACAGTGAAAAAGACAGCGAAATTACTCAAATCGAAAATTTGATTAAACTTTCTGGGAGAAATTAACATTTTAAATAGCGATGATCCTTGCTAATTTGCCAGCCTGCTTCTTGCTGTTAGCTAGTGCATTGCATAGTTTGAATTCCTTTCCACAAAGGTCATCTGAATAAATAGCTAATTAATGTGCAAAAAACTAGGCATCGCCGGTTCTCAAATTATGTACCGTTCGTTTCTCCAAGCTCATTACTGCAACCTCGCCCAGATTTAGCCAAATTAGCTTGCGAGTGTAATGAAGGCAGCCTAAACATCGTTAGCTTCTCGGCTAGTCACTGCGAGCCGGCTAAAGCAAGCGGAAAGTTGACCGCGGACTTGGGAATTGCCGTTAGTAAATCTCAGTGGAGGCTAACCTACGGTCTGCTAACATCATCCGCGTGAATTACGTACAAACGTTCAGTTCACTACACATGCTGCACAGAAAATGTTCGCCGACGTTTTATCTCATTATTCTACGGCGTCCGATCAAAGCCTTCAGTCAAAGGGGGGGGGAAAAAAACAGGTCTGTCTCGATTGTAACGGTGCAGTGGCGTCTCCAGCTTTACTTCAAGTGATACCGCATGTTTTGCTGGCTTCGACCAGCCAAACAAACTTACCAAAATTCACTTTTCCACTCGAAGTATTTCGCATCCACCATCTAAAATTACACACAGGCCGTTTTTTCTCTACATTGGAACTGGGGAGATTTGATTTTTTTTTTTTTTTTGTTCTAGCGTCATTCCCAAGCCTCACAGCTGGAAGCCTGGATTCATAAACCATTGTTTTGCTTCGTTACTTGTTCTTCGTGCTACTCGTTCAAATATGTAAAACGAACTTGCTGCGAACCTAACGGGTGCGTAAAATGTTCGCGGTTGTTTCGCGAACTCTCCCGGTTTCCCTCCCAAAAAAAGAGCCAACTTACTTGGAAGAGAAACGTACTCCAGCTCGGCTCCATTTCCACACTTACTGATTCTGTAGGAAAGCTAGTAGAAGCCTACAACAAAGCAAGCAAACATGGCAGCTGAAACAACTTCCGCTAACCTCCAGGGCTGAACCACTTTTCGTACTATTTGGCGGGGAGTGTAAAATCTGCTGTTTCAAACATACTTCGTGTTATTGTATGTGAGACCGAGACGTTATAGACAGTTAAAGAAATAATAGCATCTGAAAACACAAGTCAAAAAGGAATTTACAATACATTTCTTGAATCCTGGCGTCCGCTTTCATAAGTAATCTTTGTCTAGTTGGATTTGGAACACCCCTCCGGATGGTTTTTTTTTTTCTACTGATGCTTTGAGGAGCATTTGTTATATTAGATTGTCGCATGTGGCTCGGGAATTGCTGAGTCTCTGTTAACCTTTCACTCTTCTTTTTAAACTAAATAAAAAAAAAAAAAAGAAGCCATGTACTCCAGGCTTAGAAAATCTTATTGATTAGAAACCTTTTGGGTTACATAAAATGTCATGAACTCTTCAAATATGTCCTTACTGCAGGAACCCTTCACTTTTGTCCGGAGAAAAACTTTCAAAAAGTCATAAGCTCAAGTCCTTATCAAAAAAAATAAATAAATAAATACTATAGTATTAGAATTGAATTTATTTTAAATATCCTTTATTGTTCCACAGTAGAGAAATTAAGAATTCATTACAAGTTGAGGTAAGTATGAATATGCACATTGAAACCAAGGTAGACTATATAAGAACAAGATACTGTGCACTGTAAGGACAGCTTTACAACTTAAGAATAATACTTAGCTATTAAAACATATTCACTTTAATTGGACCAGCACAAGTATATGCTTCTTTCTGTGATGTCACTACCATTATTTCAAAACAATTTTTTTTCCCATGTGCATAGGACTTTAAAAAAAATGTTTATTCCTGTTAAGTAATCAGAAATTAAAATATTTATTAATTCCATGTGCGTTTAGATTTGTTTTGTGACAAAATATGTGAGACAACACTTATAAAGCACAAGAAACAATTACATCTACAGTGCCAGTTCACAATGATTGCAGAATTTGGTGCCTGTCTGGCAAAATAAATTTTTCTTTGCTGATGATTTTGTCATTATCGTAAACATGATGTAGAAAAATCCAACCAAACAGAAATAGCAACATACACTTTTGACCAAAAAGAGGATAAAATAAAACAAAATCTTTTAAGCTGAAAATCAAGAAACTATTTGTTTGCTTTCTTTGTAATTACATTCTTGATTTCTGATGAGAACATTCAATTATCAAAACATGGAGTTGGCAGCAAGAAACTTTTTTTTTTAAAATGGGTGCATCCCTAAAAATCAGGGCATCACTGAAAACTTTTTTAATGATTAGATTTTTTGTACATTGATGTATATTCACCTCCACTCCTCAAGCAAATACTCATAAGGCATCAGAAATAATATTTAATCTGTCAAAAACATAAAGACGCTGGACTTATGTTGTGCCTTTGTGAAAGGGGTCTACACTGCTTTCTGTTTTGACGACATCTGATCAGAGTGTGGCATGTCTCCAGCCTACATACCAGAGGTTTTAGAAGAGATAAAAGACACTGATCACATACTGTTAAGATCTGGAACAAAGACAGCAATATGGTACTCCAGTGATGCTTTGATTGCACCTCATGGGAGGCTTATAAATGGCCAGGCTTAACCAAACAAGCTGATGTGATGTTGGACTGTATCAGGCTTGGCAAGGACTTGTGTACTGAACCGTCTAAGATGTGTTAAGATTAATATAACAATTGCAATATAAGAACTGCAAAAAAGCAATTCTTATATGGCTTTTTTGTTATATAAAGCCATATAAGAATTGCTTTAAGTATATAATAAAAACACAAACAAACAAATAAATAAAAGGAAATTGGCTGGTGAACTCACAATTTGCAAACTGCAAAGATAAATGAAAAGTGTTCTTGAACTGACTGACTGCTGCAGGCATTTGGACGTTGCTGATTTTTTTCCAGTACTGGTTATATTTGCATTCAGCTTGATGTCTTTTCTGGTGACTATTTCAGTTAGGTGTAGGGTGAGCTGAATGCTTTATTGGTGTTGGAAAAAAAATATGTTGGCAGATATCAAGTTTTGGTTTGACCACCTTTTTTTCTACACTCTTGCCGTACAAGAAACCATAATGTTGCCAAGTAGCAGAGTTTAGTGACAGCTGGGAGTTTTGTTCTGGTGTAACCTTATAAAGTTATGCTACAGAATATTGTATTGTACACAAAAATATTCTGCATGTGTTCAGGTATGAAACAAGGCTGCACTTGTTTGGTATATGTGCGTACTGAGCCAACCAGACTATGCCAGAAATTTTCAATATCAATATGCCCCCAGATTCAATGCAAACAATTTATGTTAACACCAATTTTTAAAACTTTTTCAAGGAAACTAAAATGCTGGTCACCACTGCCTCCACAGTAAAAAAAAGAAAGAAAGAAAAAAAAAAGCAAAGGCTTTTTCTTGTATTCTTGTAACAATGATAGTTTCCTGTTTTCTGAAGGGAAGGAAAGTTTTATTGCAAGCAAAATAAATGTGCAAACGTTGGAATGTACATCAATGGAAAGAGTTGTTTACTCTTTGCATAAAGTTTGATGCCAAATACCTTCATAAAAAGTACAGGAAAAAGTTGTTTGAGACTGTGATGACTAAAACAAGGCTTTTTCACTCTGCTTGATCTTTTTCCCAATCAATCCTTTCGACTTACGAAGTGCCTTGCAAAACCATTCCTATCCTTAAAATATAGATTTTTAGATTTTGTTACCTTTCGACCACTACCTTTTACTGTTTTTTTGGTGGTTTCATGTGATAAACTAATTCAAAGCACTGCAAAACCTTAAAGTAGACCTAAAAGGATGCAGTGATTTGTATCAAGCCCTTTAAGACAATCCCCTGTAGAACCACCTTGCTCTGATCAAAACCCATCTCTACTGGGTTTGTGTCATCCTCCTGTAATGTGAATCTTTGCCTCACTCTCAAAACTTTTGCCCCCTCTAAGAACCTTTTTTTCAGGATTTTGATCAACTACCTGTAAAATCCGAACGCCTTTCTACTTATTGTTGACGAAGAGCATCCAACATCATGATGCTGACAGCACCAGGTATCACAGTTGGAATTCTGCGTTGTACTTTTTGTTTTGCTCCACATATACTGTATTGCCCTTTAAGTTTAATTTTACGGCAGCTTAGCATTACTGGAGTAATTTCACAAAAGTGAAAGATGTTTCTCCAGAACACTTTATAGAAACCTTGCTGTCATTAAACATAAATACCATGACTATTGTTCATATTAAACTCAAAGGATTGGATAGGTACCTCTAATAAGACCATAAAAAACACCCAAGCCTGTAAAATCAAGATGAATCTGCATTATGCACTCTCTTTCCAGTGCATTCTTTGAACTCTCTGCTCATCAGTGAATGGCTGTTCAGTGAAGGTACCCCCATTGTACATTTCAATCTTTGTCCCACTGTACATTGAAAGCCATTATTCACATACAGTGCAATGAGCGCTTGAGTCAGAGTAAGAGAATATGTGTGGTCAGCCCATTCGCTGCTTTTTCTGCTCAAAAGACACGATAACATCCAGCAACAGGCTCCATAATGAAAATAAAGCTATGCGCGCCGTGTCCTCTGATATTTATCGTCCTCTGAATATAAAAGACTCAGACTCTCCAAAGGTAAGTTCTTTCCGAAAAAACAAAAAATGTTAAATTGACCTGGAGATATTAGATATTTTTGGCCTGATTTAATTTTACCTTGATAACTTATTGATTAATTTCAATTAACCACTAGGTGTTTAATTAATATGAAAAATATTCAGAATTTTATAATCATCTCCCTCATCATTCTTCCACATTTGAGAAAATGAGAAATTGAAGATAATTGAAATTCTGCAAAAGTGGTGGTCATTGGTCTTTAAAAAGAAATATTATGTTAAAAATAACTGCTAATAATAATAATATACATCTTAATTATAATTTTGTCTTCATAAAATGCTGATTGTGGGAAATCATGAAGAAGATTACTCTGGAGTAATTGTTGACAAATGTTTCAGCTACTGATCCACCCAACAAAAAAAAAAAAAAGCAATGAGAGCTCCAAATATATTTCAAAGTCAAAGAGACTTCATACTTACTGATTTGTAATTCAATTTCAAAAACACATTACTAATTACATAGTGAAATTAAATGCTGCAGCTCAGACAATTTTCTTCAAAATGTTGTTGAAGATGCTGATATAACTCCTGCTCCAATGGGCAGGAGTTATATCCTGTAGTAAGCAGTTCTGAAGAATCTTCTGACTGAAGACACAGTCATTTTATAATAGTTTAATGAAGAGAGATTCTTCCTGCCCACACGCACTTCTATTTAATAATTCTACAATAATCTGAAAGAAACATGGACAGTTTGAGCTACAAGGTAATTTCTAAATATAGTCTAACTGAATTTAATAGAGTTGTAAAAGCCCATATGGTATACAGAAAGCATTTTTTTCAGTCTGCTCAGATAAATTAATGATTTACTGACTATATCTATCTTTTCACATATGGTGTGTCCTTAGAAATGGGGGATTGGTCCATCCTTGGTCGGTTCTTGACAGAAGTTCAAAACCATTCAACTGTCATCGGCAAGATTTGGCTGACGATGCTGCTCATCTTCCGCATCATGCTCGTGGCCCTTGTAGGGGATGCCGTCTACAGCGACGAGCAGTCCAAGTTTACCTGTAACACCCTGCAGCCTGGCTGCAATAATGTCTGCTATGACACCTTTGCTCCTGTCTCCCACTTGCGCTTCTGGGTTTTTCAGATCGTCCTCGTCTCCACGCCGTCAATTTTCTACATAGTGTATGTCTTGCAGAAAGTTACCAAGAAGGAAAGTCCTGAGGTCAGGAAGGTGAATTTGGTACCCAAGGCCTCACCTTTGCTTGAAACAAAAGGACCTTTAAGAATCGATAAAGACACGATGCTGGATACTGGTAATTCTTATGATAATACTTCTGGAGAGGAAGACTGGAGCTCGCAGGAAGATGAATATGAGGAGAGGAGTCAGCTGGAAGGAGAAATGAAGGAGGTAGAGGAGGACCCAACTCAACTCTCTAGTAAAGTACTACTTATTTACATCATACACGTTCTGCTGCGCTCCATTATGGAAATAGTCTTCCTCATAGGGCAATACTACCTTTTCGGATTTGAAGTCCCACATCTGTTTCGCTGTGAGACCTACCCGTGTCCAAACAGAACCGACTGCTTTGTGTCCCGAGCAACAGAAAAGACCATCTTTCTCAACTTCATGTTCAGCGTCAGCCTTGGGTGCTTCGTCCTGAACATTGTGGAGCTGCATTATTTGGGATGGATTTACATTTTCAGAGTGCTGTTCTCTGCATGCTGCATGTGCTGTGACTCAGATAGGGAACCCGTGCAACAGGTGGCTTTGTACTCTTACAGCAACCCACTGTTGCTCGAACTCAAGCATTCTTTGCATGGAAGAGTCGTCCTGCAGACCACTGCGGCTGCGTCCAGGGACCCAAACCAGGTCCCATCTATCTCCTTTGAGACAGACTCTACTTTGGAGTGCACTTCGGCTAGGAATTTAGATGAAAGGGAACACAGCAAGGCTAGAATACACAGTGTGGCCAAAATAGGACAAGGGAAAAAGTCTTGGCTGTGAATCCTTTTCAAACCCTTTTTGTCCTTTTGTTTAGATTTTTTTTTTTTTTACTTTTTGAGACATAATTTTGTTAAGGTACAGACATGAAACAACTTGTGATTGTTTATACAGTATCCACCACATTTAGTAACTCCTTTAGTAAATTAAATCTTTTAAATAAATTAATATTTTATTGCAGTCACATAATCTCTTAAAATTTTGAGAAATCAATTGGAGTTGAAATAAGTTTTGATGGTTGTTCAGAGAGTCTAGGAATTTCTAATTAGTAATCTATAACTTCATGTAGCATAAAAATTACATGTCTCTTCTATGATATCACACACATAAACAGTGGTCAGATTACAATAGGCTTTCAGACACTAACATATCAGGTGGGTTTGACATGAAACAATGGATGAATATGTGGAAAAGTACTCAAATCTGTGATGCTAATTGTCATGACTGTGGTAGAATGCTGGACCCTAATGCAGCAGGAAGAGGCATAGGGTAGATTAGTACTTTTAATAAAAATGCAGAACAAAAACTTACAAGAAACCTCAGGGAGCCAGAGTAGAACAAAAATCATAAATCAAAGGAAAAGACAGCAGGGGACTGCCAAGGAATCAACAGGATATGACAGGAGGAACCATCAATGAGTGAGAGCAGCAGAAGTGTTTAAGTACTGGGGAGAGTGAATGTGGAACAATTGACCACATTCACTCCAACTGACTGCAGGTGTGAGGGGAGAGAGCAGACAGCAGACTGAGGAAGAGAGAGAAAAAGTGGCACAGGGGGTGAGGGAGATTACGCGGGGGACTTGAAAGTAAATCTAACACAAAAAAATGAATAGACATAAGGAACAAATTTAAACTAGAGTTACATAACTAGACACAAGAAATAATCATAATAAGCTAGAATCACCAAGAAAGCACTGAACCACAGTAAGCAGAAACAATACTGAGCTAAACAAAGAACACGACTAGGAACACAGAATACTGAATCTATTTTAAATAAAAATCCAGTGCACTCTCCAGGTCAGCTGCCAATGAATCATCAGTGGGTCTTTCTCTAGGATAATGATTCTCACCATATGGTAAACTGAACACAGAAATAGTCTATCAGACAAAAAAACAAAACCAAAAAAAACTTTCATTTAATATGACTTCTTGTACGATATCTGGCAATATCGTACAAAATGTAGTTGTAAAATGTTATAGGAGAACTCAAAGTGCCACTTGTATGGAAATGGAAAGGAAACCAACAATTCTATCACTTGTCATTTTGTTAAAAGTTAATATATTTCTAAAGCTTTGATTGTTTCCCTTACTGAATAAATGTATCTAATTTAAATTTCTTTGTTTTAGATTTTAAATGTGAGATCATACTACTGCATAAAAGCGTAATATGTTTTATTTGAAAGCATTATACTGTTGCCCCTCAACAAATTTAGTACCTTTATAAAAAAACAACAACCACACACTTCCATGTATTTGGATTTATTTCTTTTAAACCTTAAAAATATACAAGTAGAGTACTTAGGTATTTAACATTAAAAGGCCTGTGTAGGTCAATGACTGAATGAAAGATTGTACCAGTTTATAACATGTATATTTTTATAGGTTACTATTGTTAGAGTTTTGTTAAATCTTGTAAAGAAGCTTTTGACTTAGAATTTAAAAAGAGCTTGTTGTTTTTTAATCAGATATATCTGAAATTGTTTTACTCATCTTAAAATTATGTCATTTTCACTTCATATATGTCAAGAAAAGGAAATTACTAAAATTAAAATAAAATAAAAAACAGCTTTAGCAATAAGAAAAACAATAAAAAACACAATAATGTTATCAAATATTTAATCTACTAAAAAAAGTCATGGTTGATTATTGATAGGCAAAACTGTATACCAAAGGGGGAAAAAAAAAAAAAATCTACATCCACATTCTCTTGTTAAATAAATAGTCCAGAAGGGGTCACTGCTCTCTAGTGTGCAAAGCGATGCGTTCAGGGCAGATGAAAATGTTAAAGTTAGAATGAATAAAAAAAAAAATTGACGATCTAAAAATACTGATAATCTCTTATACTGTATATTGAGAATGAAAATTCAATTGAACTTATATGCAATTGATAAATAGTCTTCTTAAGCTTAAAGCTTAAAGTATTTTAATTTAAAAATAAGAAGCAGCATAATCCCCCGAGTCTCCCCCTTGCAGCACCTCAACCACCTGAGGAGCCCCCCAAAAACACAGACACATAGATAAACCCCCACACACAAACAAACAACCAACACAATGACAATAAGAGAGCACTGCAATTCCCAAGAGTTATTTACGTCATAACTCATCGCTCTACATTCGGAGTTTACGGCCGGTACACGAAGGCATCACGAGTACATTCCCTCACCTACTGACAATTAGAAGAAAAAAAACATGCCGAAAACTTCTGGTAAGCCGACAGCGCTGTCACCTTTGAGCAGTCCCAGGTAGGTCGCTTTTAGACCTTCTAAACAGCATTTTTCTGTGTTAATTTTTATAACAGACATTTTTACACTCTGCTGCTAAGTGTTTCCTAAAGCCAGTGCTAAAGAATGAGGGCAAAGCAGCTTAAAGGGAGAGCATTATGGCCAAGCTGAGCACTTGTCAAACCGCAAACAAGCGACACATGATGTACGGTGACGGATACGAACTTCAAGAAGAATTGTCACTTTATGAAACGCTAAATGCGTCGAAATATAATGTTTCTTTATTTTACTGTATCCTGGGCCTCAGAGGACACAATTAAGTGTGGATTAAATGCGAAATTTGTTTGTGTTCACCCAAAACTAAAGTAGATTTGCTACCTGTGTGTAGATGCGTTAACATTTAATTGTACTCCATCACTTTAGGGTGAGGCTGACAGTTTGAGAACGACGAAGATAACATCAAAGCTCCTCTGAACAGTGTGTGTATCTAGGGCGACTTCAGATAAACTGTGTCACAGATGTGTAAGTGCATAGACTGAGAGGCTATTCCCCTTTTCTTTTTTCCTGTCCTTCCTAATACATTGTGTGACCTCAAAATTGTGTCCTTTGAGGTCATTTTGTGTCCTCAATGTCAATACATTTGATGCAGGAATAGGAAGTGTCATTGTATCACACAATCTTAAACAACATTTTGTTTTTGCAACTTCCAACTGTAAAGTTGTTGCTCATACAGTCCATTGCAAAATTATTCATGACAACTTTTTATGTTTTTGCCATCTCGGAAGAAAGTTCTTTGTAAATTATTTTATGCGATAGACCAGTACAGAGTGTGAATGAGTGAAGTAAAAAGAAAAATGTTAAATAGATTTTAAAATGATAAATCTTAAAATTGTGGATGTATTTGTATTCTAATGCATTTTAAAAGTAACCTACTGTAAATAGTCTGTTTTTTTTTGTTTTTTTTTAAATCTCAGGATAAAATAAATGTAACCAAACCATACCAAGGAACACACCAAAGTTCTGAAGTTTAAAGTAGAATTGGGTTCTAAAATGGCATTCCAAGCTTAGCAAACCTCAGAGCATGGCTCAGTTTTGTCTTCTGGAAATGGAAAGAGTGTGGCACAACTTTAAACCTACCAAGACAAGGCTGTCCACCAAAACTGATGGGCCTGAAAAAGAGAAATTATTATAAGGAATTTATTCAGAGAAGCCTTCAAGAGGCCAATAAAAACTGTGGAGGAGTTGCAGAGAGCTCAGGTGGAAGAGTCTGTTGACAGGACAGGGTGTGCTCCACATACATGTAGCCTTTAAGGTACAGTGCTAAGATGAAAGACAAAGGTCAAAAGTTTATATGTAGAGGGAGTCAACATACATGTGAAAAAGGTGTTCTAGTTAATGGAAACCAGAATTGAACACCATAATCAACATGCAGAACACTGACTGTGAGGGGTATTCTTCAACTGGAACAGAAAAACTGGTCCGAGACCTATTGGGGTGGAGTATAAATCCAAAATTACTTTTAAGGTTTTTATTTTTGAAAAATAATGATCATGTATCCATGCCCTTCCAGTTCATGCACTAATGCCCAAGTCCATTACTCAAGATCTTCCATCCTGCAAGTTTTACATGTCTTCTTTCTCAAACATGTCTGAATCAAATGGCTCATCAGCATCTACTAACTCTGGAAAGGCTTGGAAATTAGCCATTTATTTGATTCAGGTGTGTAGCAGCAGAGATGCATCTAAAAGTTGCAGGAAAGTAGATGTAAAGTACTGGACTCGGGCACCCCTGTTCTAGTTTGTGATAGCTTAAAATGCAAAATCTTTAAAAAAAATATATCATACTTTGTGGTTGTAATATGACAGAATAAAATCCTCATTATATAATAATATTTTGGCAAAGCAGTAACAAGCATACATAAACTTTAAAGTAATTGAGATGTTCTTCATTTCTGCTTTGAATTATGTTTCTTTAAAGGCACCAGTTATTTATTTATTTATTTATTAGATTTACCAGGTTTTTCAGTAAGGCTTTGATTGGAGCTGTGAATGTCAGTGTTTCCAGTAAAATTCTAAAAATCACATTCTTTTTTCTTTTTCTTCTTACTTGACTTCTCATCCATAGGATATGCTCCTGCATATGTTCATAAGACTCTGATACAAAAGTTGGACCCCCTTAAACAAATTAATCTGCTGAGTAACAACAAAGAACCTAAAGCATGTTTCACCTAATCAAGAAAGACAAGGAGAAGGAAAAGGAGCTGGGCAAAAAGGAAAAGAAGGACAAGAAAGAGAAAAAAGAACGAATGTCCCAGTCAGAGTTGAAAAGCCTGGAAGAGATAAGCATACGTAGGGGGTTCTTCCATGTGAACAGAGGGAGCACCAAGAGGCAATCTAAGACCAAGCTGGAGATCTCTAACCCTATTCCAATTAAAGTAGCTAGTAACACAGAGATTTCTCTGACAAGTGTAGAGAAAGATCATCATCCCAATACACAGGAGCCTGATGTAAGACAAACGTCTGCAAGTACCTCTGGTGAAGATCAGATTTGTAATCAATTGGAATCTCAGCGCTGCTCTGTAAAGGAGAGAGCAGCAAAATTTGGGGAACTGGCTAAGACCAATTCATCAGTGAGTCAGAGGCAAGCAACTATGAGTCAAAAGAGTATAGATGGTAGCAACCCCAGTCTCACAGATCGGAGCAGGTCTACCTTGAATTCAATGTCCTATCCCAACCCAAAAAGCACTGCTAAAGTTCACATTCCTGAGATTGTAGAGAAGACCTTCCCTGGCGTAAACCTACAGTTGCCTGTGCTTATCACTCCACCAGTACCAGATCCAAGAGAGCTTGAGATTCAGAGGCGAAACACAGGGGACTTCGGCTTCTCTTTGAGGAGGACCACCATGATTGAGAGACAACAGGACGGAAGTGTGTGCCGGCGAGTTGTACATTTTGCAGAACCAGGCACAGGTACCAAGGACTGGGCTTTGGGCCTGGTGCCAGGAGACAGGCTTGTGGAAATCAATGGAATCAACGTGGAGAGCAAAAACAGGGATGAAATTGTGGAGATGATCCGTCAGTCAGGAGAGACAGTCCGGCTAAAGGTACAGCCGATTTTGGAGCTTAGCGAGTTGAACCGTAGCTGGCTGAGGATCATTCAAGCTCTGCCCAAAGATATCTTCGATGTGAGTACAATTTTACACCTACTATTCCAAGTGCTTTCCTGTTTTTGCCTTGGGCTATAATTATGTGATGGGTCTTGTGGTCATTCCTACTTGGAAGAATTTCTCTGTACTTATCCAAAGTAATTGGTCAGTTCACTCTTTTAACCGCCCAGTCTATAAACCCAAATATCAGATAACCTATTTACTCGTCAACATAATTTCTTTTGTCATTATGCATTTATTATTGATTAGGGACGTTGTCAGATGTCAGAGAGGCTTCTATCTCAATGTAGTGTCACATTTCCTCTTCACAAATCACTAAGAATGCTTTGGCGTGGAGGATACCCAAAGGCAAAACGTGTTATTTTTTTCTTTTCTTCCTTTTCTTCCAACAAACACAACTACATTTAAAAGGGCACCAATAAATACCAAACCAGCAAAGAAACTGGCTTATCAAATTATGGCGACAAAGAATCAGAATAGCAAACAAAAAGCTCACAAATATTTTTTTTGAATTGGACTATGAGAGTAATTTGACTGAGGGGAAAAAAAGAGACATCTGTACATAGAACAAAAATAAGTAGAATGTGACCTTTCGACAATGATGTGAAACCTTTGTGTTATCAGAATCTTTCATGATATATTATACTGCCTACCCCTACTTTGGGTGAGGTTAAGAAAGACTTCTTGCTGCACAGGAAACTCCAAAACTCATTTGTCAAATGCAGCTTAATGCAGGTTTCCTAAAGTGAGTGTCTACGTAGTTTGGATGTATTTGTTGACAAGTTAAGATAGCTGGAATTTGCTCTTTGTGCCGTATGATTTTTACATTTACAAGAAGGTTTTAAATGTTTAGTATAAGATATTTTTATATTATATCAATAAGACCCCTTGTCTGTATGTAAGGATCTTAAACTAATTTCAAAAACTGATTTCAGGCCTGGAATACAGACTTAATGAACTAATAATTGAGAATATAGAACATTAAAAAATTAAGTATTTTTGGATTTGCCATGTTGTTTTCCTGAGTCAGTTATCAGAAATAAAGAAAGAAAAAGATCCCCACCCCTTCATCTGTTATCTTTCTTCATGTCTAGATAATGGATATAACTGTTATGACACCAGTAATGTGATTTTGTGCTTGCTTGTATGGGGGAGTGTCTATGCGTGTGTGTATGGGTCTGTTTTGAAAGAGAGAATGTGTTCGGGTGTACATATAATCCCCCTGCCAGCCCCCCATCCCTTTGAGACCAAACAATGGGACGCTGAAAGAAACAACGGCTCGAACGCCACCACAGCCGATGGCCATATGGTCTGGTAAGACTTGGCTGGCAGCCCATTCGGAGCTCTTTTCTCCAGTATAATCGTGGGCAGCAAGCAGAGGGCCATTAAGTTAAACTCTTTATTAGCTGGCACAACAAACACCTTAATTTGCGCTTAGTGCTGTTTGTTGTCCTGGCAGAAGAGTTCAGAGAACAGGCTTGTCTTGGCCTGGTAGTATGCTATTAAGTCAGTTTATCAAGAAAGTTGGATGAATTTGGTGAATTTAGTTTGATGTACACTCTAGAAAATACATGTACATAGTTCATTTGCTCTTTTTAAAAAGAGCTGTTTGTCCTTTTCTACATTGTTCCACATCCAGCCTGTCTAGTTAATTATGAGACAGGGCAAATGAAAGAAAATGTGCTTGTGAGGGTGACCCAGAACCAACAGAACTATTTATAGGTAGTTATAATAAGAACATGTTCTGAATCTGGAGCTCTGGTTCGCAAATCTGATTTGTGAAGCTTGACCATGTGGTATTTTATTGTTTTTTTTGTCATTTTATTGAAATGTGATTAACTGCCTCATGTACATGGGAAGATTGATGATGCTCTCTTGTGTGTCTGGTTGACAGGGAGCTATAGCCAGATGATGATTGCAAGCGAGCACTGACTTTGTGGAATGACTTTGTCATCAATGTGATGTTGCCCAGCAACCACTGTAACTGCAGGGAGAGTACAATAATAATAAGCCTGTTACTGAACAAAAAGTGGCTGGACTGGTATCAGCTAAACACCTGCTCTCTTGCGCTGCACTGTCTGTCCCTTTTTTTTCCTGCTCTGCTTCATCATCATATGGTTTCTGATTACAACCCTGGTCTGCTTTTGACTGCTTAATACCCCCCTCAGTTTTTCACACTAATCTGTCATCACTCTCCCCTTCCCCCCAAAAAATAAAATATTTTTCTCAATCTAAATCCATCTAGCTCAAAATAAGTCCTGTATTATCTGATAAGATTAGCATATTTGTCATTCTTAAAAAGTCAGTAGCAGATCCCCAACAACTGTTTTACTGTTCTGGAGGCAAAAAGAGAGCCTAAACTTGATTAAAGTAGTTTTAATTTTTGGTATTGGCCTGTTGTATTTTAAGCTGTAACATCAAGCACTTTCCTGCTGTAAGTTTGAGCCAAAATCCATTTGAAACATTACATGTTTTTGATATGTAATTAGTAATTATTTGTTGTTTTGGTGCACATTTCTGCCTAACTGCTTTATATTATACTCCTGCATTTATAATGCGTTGTATAGTTATATAAGGTCTGGTGTTGTATAGTTCACAAATGGTTTTAGAAGTTAGAAATTATTAAATGTCGTCATCTCTTCTACAACCTGTCTAGTCAGGTTGCATTATCCCCATTGTCAGTGGGCGGATACAGCAGGGGAAGTAGTTTTAAACAGGAATTAGAAACGGGAGGAGTTTATTTGAATAAAATGACCTTATTTATGACAAATGTTAAAAACACAAGGTCATTCTTTTCTTTCTGTTCTATCAAACTCGTACGTAAAAACAGTAAGTGAAATTGGATACTTTTATTTTGGGTCTTGACACCAACAGGAACTAAACATCACATACTGTGTGACAGATACCTGACATTCCAGGGTGTGTTACAGACTCTCATTCATTTTCCCTGAGTTGTATTTACGTGCTTGACACCTACTTTTCTTGTTGGCAATTAGGAACTATGCTTGTACTGCATGTACATTATTAGTTTTACCACCAAATGTGTGAGAAAATGTTCATGCTTTAGAATCAATTCTGATTTTTGATTTGTGGTTAGACTGGAAGATGTAACTTTGTGTTACACATTTTAATGTAGTTTGAAATTATAATCACTTTAATTCTATTAGTTTAGAATCCACTACACAGGTATTTAGCAAGTCAATCATGCCCACTTTATATTCAATTAATTTCAATTTAAAAGTAGTTAATTAAATGTTGTTGTTCATTTTATTCATGTTTCTTCAAAGAGTTGAGGCTGTGGGCAGGAAGGATGTCCTGTAGCGGTCTGTATTGCAGCAGTTCTGAAGAAGCCTCCAATTGAAGACACTGTTGTTGTATGTTTTATTTTTAAGAAGAAATAATCATAACCACACAATAATCATCATTGATTCCACAGTCATGCCTTGAATAGAAGTTGTTCAATCTTTATAGGGCTAAACAACTGATGTTGTTGCCCCAACAGATGATTTCAAAAGAGATTACACTCTTCACAACAGACTTATAGTAGATATGCAGCATCTTGCTGCGGACACCGAAAGACCTAATCTTCCTAAAGACATGAAGTCTGCTTTGTCCCTTCTTGTAGGTACTGTGGCCACTGTGGTATCTGCAGGTCAGTTTGTATTCCTGGTGAACACTGACATATTTATAGTCCTCAACAGCCTTCACTTCACTTCAGCCACCCTTGAATAATTAAAACTTAGGCCCCTGTAGAAACACTTACAACTGCCTATATTCATTAGTTGACACACCACATGTACCCTAATATGCATTGATATGTACAATGAAAACATCCTGGCACTATTGCAGAAATTAATATCGTCAATCCTTGTTATTTCCATTATTGCGGTTGCAGTCAAACACCATCAAGGACCGCAGCTCCTTGACTGGCTACTTTATTAGCGCTACCTGTAGCATTGTGCCAAGTTCCATTTTCCCAAGCTGCATTTTCTCTTGAATGTTTTAGGTATGCACTACGAAAAAAATTGGTGAATAGGATTTCTGCGAATAGGTTGGAGTTGTTTCACAGAAAAATTAGGAAATTCTGAACTATGAATAGGCAGGGGTCCACTGTATCATCAAAATCAGTTAATTTAAAAATTCTATTTGATTAAAAAAAAAAAGCTGTCTATTATCCTGAGCTAGTATATGGTGATGATGAAGGGGAACCACTCCTTTTTGACAATGAGAGCCCTGCAGCAGAACCCGTCGTGTGGATAACTGCTCTCTCAGTTAAGGCTTCCGTTGGCTCAGCACTATTTTACTGCTGCAACTCACCATGCTGGTACATGCTTTTGTACTTTATCCCTGAGACATTAACCTTGCATACAAGAAAAGTGTAAAGTCTGCTGTTAGTCTTCACTTTACGTTACAGTTCATGAGCCAGGTAACTAAATTCAAAGTATGGAAGGGTTTATCTGGGTCAGAATCAGTGGTTTCTGTGCCGTACAGTGTTTAATCTTTACTCTGTGCAAGCCATGTGTGGACAAATAGTCCACACATTGCTGCGTCCCAGTAACAGACTCCGGGGATTAGCAGTCTGTGCTAGACAGAGAAGGAATTCTGCATGTGTGACTGGATACTGCTCACTGTTAACATTCAAATTTATGGGCTTAGCAAGAAATTTTATCCTATTTTATCTGTTTGGAGCGTTTTACCGGAAGGCTTAATTTTTGCTCATGTTTGATTGGACATTTGCATTTTAATGTAACACCAGAAGCCTTTGCTTTTATCATGTCTGGATCCAAAATGCACTTGACTTGGTCATTAGATAGCTGATGTTCAAATGTTTGTGGACAATGTGCTTGATTGGGTTGATTCATTCCTACCCAGTTCAGCCAGTTTCTGCGTTTCCTTGTCTTAGTTTCTCTGCTACGTGCCAAGCTGACATTGAGGTAAATATCCGCCTTTCAGTCATTCCTCCCTAAATGTATTTTGACCCAACTGGTTTTACAACAATGACGTTTCAAATATAATTTTTTTAGAGACCGGATGGGTGGGTTTAACTTTAATGCTAATTAGTTAAATACATTACTAATAAACTTTGGGATGTTGTGTTTGGTGTTCCTTTTCTTGCAAAAAAGCAACACAGTATAGAATGTGGGTCAGTAGAGTGCAAAAGCAGACCCTGTTGTGAACTGTAGGTTTATAGCTCCCTCTTGTGGTTGTAAATATAAAGTAACCAACATGTCATACAATTTAAAGGTGTATAGTGGCCTTGGGTAAAACAATTTAGGCTGTTTTTGTTTTTTTTGACTGTAGATGTTAAAAAGCCTCTTACTTGAATATCCTTCCATTAAAGTAACCAGATATGCATTGTTCCATTGTTTTGTTTTTAGTACTTATAAGAAGTTTCTGGGAGGCTTAAAAATGTTTAAGCACTGCTTGATTAGTATGTCTTTATTTTAGATTCTTTGTCACAAGAAGGGCAACGTGGCAGTGAGATAAGGCAGTAGTTTTGCAAACTCTATTAATATCCCCTCTGTATTTCAGCAGCTGTCCCTCTTCCATCCCCCGGTTCGGCTCTTCTCACATTACCCCCCCTGCTCTCTATTCCTAAACCCCCAGTCTCACTGTGCAGCTCGGACTATGTCCCCGCCCTCGAGATCACCCTCCCTCTCGGGGCTTTGAGTGTGCGTGCTCCCGTCAGATTCAGGTCTTACCCTACCTTTAGGTGTGACTGGAACGCTCTCGCGTCTGAGGCAAGATCAGAAGGTTAACCAGGCCCAGAGAGGAGGTAATGGGTTTGAAACTCTGGCAGATTGAGTGTGCTGTATGAGTGGGGTGATCTTCTCAGGGCTAACCTCTAGCACTTCCATTAGAGCTCTGATAGGGTCTCAGAATGGCCTCCTTTGCTACTCAACCTACTATTTATAGGAGTGGACGCTGATGAAAGCAGGGCCTGAGATGTTGAAGTAGTTGCTGTGTAGCTAATTCTTGCTGTGGTATCACCATATTTTAGTTTAACTTTTGAGAAACTGCAAGAAGTTCTAAAACTTTTAGAAATTCTACATGTCTGTGATATATTACTATTATATAGTGTTGTGATTTTTGTACTGTTGGAAACATCTTCTGTGTTGTTTCCTCTGTCATGGATTACCCAATTTGTTCTATCATTTTAATGGAACAAATTTTATATATAATACATTTACTGCATTGATATCATTTCATCATTTTATTCATGTTTTTTTTATTGTCAGTGCTTTACAGTCTCTGATCTTTTGCCGAATAACTCGTGCTGAAATAAAGTCTGCAGTATTCCGTCGCTTATCCCTGAACTTTATTTGTCTTTCATTTTAGCCACAACCTTCATCCCTTCTTCTCTGGCTGACTTCCATTTTCTCCCTCATTCCATTATTTTGTTCTCCATATTCCAGTGTAAATCCATGACTTCTGGCCTGTCACCATGGCATACAGATCACGCTTTTCCTTCTGGGAGCAAAAGGTGTTTCACATCTGCATCATGTTGATTGTTGCCTGTACATAAACATTCATTCTTATGTGTAGAGTGTTGGTTTGCATAGTGTGATCATTCTGTTTTTTGTTTGACTATGTCTTTTATATAGGCTAAAGTTGAGAACAAAACAGAAGTAAGTTGTCTTTCAGATGCATGTGTTGCCAGCACATATTCATTTAATGTCTGCTTGATATAAATATCACAATGAGCTATATTGAAATAACTTGGAGTGGTTTTGAGAGTTAAGCTTTTCATTTTAATGCAGTTTCTTGTTAAAAAAACCATTTTTTTTTTTGTTGACAGAACTGATAATAGCATGTGTGTTTGTGAGAAGTTTTACACCTTTAAAGTAATTATCCAAACAATCTGACAAATAAAAGGGGCAAATTAATTGCTAAAGTACTAATGTCACATGTTTTAGTGAAATAAATTGTTTCTCTAATGGATGGAACATTTAGATGCACTGATTAGTACTTTGTGCTCAATTTCTGATGAATACTTTTGCAAAAACCTTGTCTGGTTCTGATTTCAGCTGACTAAAATACTGTAAGCAATTAAATACTTTTTTCTGCTTTGTAGAAAAGTGTCAAAAATAATCTCTCCTAATACTAGTGGATTTAAAGTAAAATAAAACATTAATCTTCACTGATGCTGATTCTGGTTGAGCCTTCCCTCTCAATAAGAGCCTCAAGACCGAAGAGGGTTGTCAGCATGGCATAGTAGTGTTCAGATAAGATGTGATTACTGATCAGAGAAAAAAATAAAAATTGTTCCTGACCGGCCAATCACCATTTAGAGCCAGTCAAGTTTTAAATCCAACACCAACCAATTTCTTAGTGCACCTCTATTAATTCCTTAAATGCAAAGCATGAACAACCAATTAAGGATTATATTAGAGTCATTGACCCTTCACCCTAATATTTGCAAGCTGGAGCACTTTTCTTCACCGTTTTTATTAACAAGTAGATTTTTTTGGGCTGTACTGCCACCAAGATTGTTATTCAGAAAAATTACTTCTCAATATGCATGTGCATATCAATTTACACTTTCCCATTAACTTTTAAATTTGAAATTGTTGGGCTGTGCTGAATTTATTGGCCTGATGGAATTACTTGACCACAAGTTTAAAATATGCAAATTAAAGTCCAGCTTAGAAATCCATTCAGAATAATCTCCTTGAAACTTTCTCAACTCAGAACTCGCCCCCAAACTGAACATTTTTTTTCTTCCTGTGTGAACCACCAAAGGAATAATCTATACCATCTTGCTTTGCTTCTGTCCAGTCTGACAGTAGTCAGCCTCAGTCAGTCACTAATCCTGTCGCAGACACAGCCAGTGGTCCACAACTGACTGCATCATCAGCTGAAGGGTCCAAAAGTAACGGTGCCATGGTGGGACCGGATACTCCTGAGCAGGAGGAGAGCACTGGTGGTAAAAAGGTGGTACGAGTTGTGAGGAGAGTTGTCAGGCGGGTGGTGCCAGCTGGTACAGAAGAGAAGAGTCAGCCCACAGCCTCAAATATGACTCTAACAAAACCTAAGGCTGCTGGAGAGGACAAGGATGATATATCTGTGGGACTGGCCAGTTTGATGGGCAGAGTTAGAACCAAGGAGCACCGACCTCGCACCCGCACTCAGGACCGCAAAGATGATACAAAAGAGGAAGTGAATCAGAAAGAAGAGGAGGAGAAAGAGAAGGCAGAAGAAGAGGAGGTAAAATCATCAGTGGAAAAACAAGAAGAGGTCTCATCTGTTGCACCAACTGCAGCTCCAAACCCAATGCCACCAAAGGCAAACCCCCTCACCCCTCCACCTGGTTTTTTACCCCCTCCAAAACCAAATCCTTTGGTACCACCTGCTGGTTTCATTCCTGCACCCAAACAGAATCCATTGACTCCACCACCTGGTTTTATCCCTGCCAAACTGACCAGCCTAGCACCTTCCAAGCAAAATCTCCTGATGCGACCTCCAGGGTTCATTCCTGTTCCAAGGACAGATCCTCTGGCTCCTCCTGCAGGCTTCATCCCAAAGCCTCGTCTGTTTGGTATAAAGAAACCAGAGGTATTGAGTTAACGTGCATGTTTTCCTTTTTCTCTGTGTGTAGCGTGCCTTTTATCAATAACACACAAGGAAATTATCACTTGAACATCAACTTGAACAAAATTGTTTTAAAAAAAGAATTGTAATGTTTTATTTTGCATATGGAATTAGTCTGTGTAATCTTTAGTGTTAGCAAAATCACTTTCACAAGATAATCTTTACTTTATAAAAAAAAAACTTGGTATAACGAAGACACCCTGAGTGATTAGAAGCAGAGGGCATGCACAAGCTCATGATAAGGCTTCATCAGTGTGTACTCATTTCCTGCACTCTGGTTGTCTGGCCAGTTCAAACTGTCTGTGAGCACTGAGCTGTGACTCATTACCATCACTTTCTGCCAGAATAGATATGGGGCTTTGTTCTGTCTGCCATAGACGGGTAAGTAAAGCCTTTAAATATTTCTTAAGGCACATTTTTAAAGAATCAAGAAAAACACTAATGGTGTTCTCGAAAGTAATTAGTTGCTTTTGTCATACATTTTATGTTACCTTTTGAGAACCAGAAACGATGTATTTTGTACATTGTTCAGGTTTATGGGTAAATAATTTTAGTTTAGTTCAGTTTTTATTAGTTTCTTTTTTATTTGACATAATTTGCATTGCCATAGATGTCCATGAAATGTAGAGTACAATGTGGAGTACAATGAAGTAATTGGCTCACAAGGCCAGACTCCAAGTATTACCAAGGCTTAAATTGTTTTTTTCAAGGCTTATTCTGCTCTTTTGGAGAACCACTTCAGTGTTTAGCAATAGCACATCTTATGGAAATAGTCAACTCATCATGTTCGTTTGCCGACAGCTGTACAGTGAGGATGATGTGATCAGATGTGACAATGAGCAGTGTCCATATTTGTGGTTGCATTTTAAGAGCACAAAGTTGACCCGTGCCTCGGAAAGCTATTTCTATTGTGCCAGAAACCCATTGACATTTTATATATGTTTTAGCAATCTGTTTATTACACTATTGACTGACTAACAACGTCATAGTTTTGGATATTTTTTTTTAGAAACATTTGAAAATATCCTTACCGGTACGATACATTCTCTGCATTGACATATCACAATTCTCTGTCTGCGTTGGGGCAAGTATTAATGTTTGGTGCAGAGGTGATAATGGTGTGGGTTGCAGCGAACGGTAGCTTAGAAGGCATCTGATATAACGCCTTATAAGCAGACAGTAGACAGAAGCAGATATGGGGCAAAACTGAATATACCTCTGTATGTGCTAAAACGGTATATAAGTATGTTCCATTGTAGTAATGTCAGTCGAAAACCTGTATAAATTTTTTTTGTTTGTTTTGAGAACCATTCATTTCCATAATGCACTTCAATCAATTGCATTGAAAAACTTTGTAGAATCAACAAAGTTACAGAGAGTTTATTAAGTCTTGTCCAGTTTACATCTTTTTAATAAATTCCTCTTGCTGAATACTGGGTGCTACAGCGGCCAATAGAAATGCAAAGTGTTGATTCAGTTTAGAAGGCTTTATTTAAAATAGATCTCTTTTATTTTTACATCCAACATTATCCTTAAATTGCTTTAATTCTTAAAGTTTTGGTAAATTCTTATTTTTTAAGTAGGGTCATTACAGGCGCATAAATAGGAAAAATAAAAATGCATTCGTTTTCTCAGCTCTTGTCTCTTTATGACTTCTTAAGAGCTAATTTCGATAAACTCTGCTCTGGTTCCTTGGGAAGAACATCCTGCATGTTCAGCTAAGGCTTGTTTAAATTTTTGTAAAATTACCCTCAAGAAATTAGCAGCAAATTGTTGTTGATACAAAACAGATAAAAGCTGCGAACCATTTTATTTCTTAACTGCACCTCCTAATGAAGCAATTTCCTTTAACAGCCATGTTCATTTCCTGATTGAATCAACCGGAACACCAAATTACATGGGAGTAGCAGTAGTTGATGGTAGCTGTTTTAGACTAAGGTTAAAATAGAATGAAACGTAATTGTCAACTGTACTGCCATCACCTCATCTTAATGTCATCTCTGTGTGCGCATGTTTTTCTCTGTGTGTTTGTGAATATTTGCATAAATGATGTAAGGTAAAGGAGACGTCTTGCTCCCCTGCGGTGCCCAATGGTAAACCAGCCCCTGCTGCACAGGACAATTCTACTGCAAAGGTACACATTATAGAGTGTGCTTTTCACATTTAAAAGTGCAACATATGTTTCCTTTTCATCATATTCTTCTATTTACTATCAGTTATCAGTTTTTCTTCCAGCAGACAGTTACACGGGTTTCTTTCGGTCCATTAACTTTACCTTCTGGCCATGGATTTGCAATTGTTGCTGCTCGATTTTAGGCTCCTGAGCTGATTCCGTCTGAGGAAGACCACAAGCGTGTCAGGAAGATCTTCACGCTAGACGGCAATAATGTAACTTATCTTTGCCCTGTTGCTGGTCTTTATCGGCATGCTTGGTCGGGGCTTTTCTGACTACTAGCTTGACTGCTGCTTGCTTAGTCAGACGAAAGGCAATTTTTCTGACAAGCTTTCAGATTGTGGAGTTACTCTGCCAAAGGACACAAGTCATATAAGGTTCCTATTAGTGAATCCTGACATCAAAAATATGAATCTATAATTTTTGCCAGTTTTGGACCACACAGTTACAGTTACAGTCACAGCTTAACTGTAACTGTGTGATTTTGGATCACACAGTTTTTGTGATTTTTGTGCATTTTAACATGCGCATGTAAACTTTTAACATGCGCATGTTAAAAGTTTACATGCACATGTCACAGGCATGGATATCGGATAAATTTGGACATTTTAAATATTTTATATATAGAGGGGCTGCTGTAAGTTGTAACACAGAGAGGCCACATCATTAACATACAAAATGTTTGGGGTGGCTATTAGGTTTGGTCTTGTCATTTTTTGGTTTTCTTCTTACAGTTAAGCACATCAACACAATGATGCACCTCCTAAAATCTAAACTTTGTATAGATTTTTTATTTCTTTTGGAAAGCAGTACTAATGTAAACAGCTTTTATAATGGTAATTTGCACAATTCTTCACAGCTTCACAGGCCAAAATAAAGTTGACAGTGGGTGAGCACAGGAGTTGTCGTGTGGTATTGACATCAGCACCATGCAAAAATAACTTGGCTTGGAAGTCTCTGTATCGTTATTTTGGGAACAGTAATGGCGAATTACTGGCTTGTTACATGAGCCAGTGCCTCAAATTTGAAGTATATATCTCACCTCTTCTTGTTGGAAATGATTTCTAATTATTGTTTACGCTTTTAAATCCTGTTTCTTGTTGGTCACACACCATACCTACATCACTTTCCCGACCCTCAAAGCTTTCCTTGGGGTCAGCACTGTAGCAACTGTCAAACATGGTGGTCATAATATCAATTCAATTAGCACCAGACTGACAACAGGCTTGTCAGAATTACCTGAATACTATTGCTTTTAAAAGGTGTGTTTGTGGCACAACACCAAGTAGTTTAAATGAACATTACCGTTTCCGATTAGAAATAAATATGGACCTGTAATTAAACCAAAATTTTATTGATGATTCTAAAAAGTATGTGCTTTCTCTCCATAATAAATTCAAGTTTGTTCACCAAAGTCCTAATTTTTAAAAAAATCAGTGACTTGTGATCAACCAACTATGTAAAAAAAACCAAACTGTTAAATGCATTATTAAACACCCCAAGTTTTTAGTATTCATGCCCATGATGATTATATTAAACTTCTGACTTAAGTAGCGTAAATGCTTCCTAGATTTACGGTTTAATAACCAGATAAAATGGGAGAAAGTGAGAGTGATTCTGATAATCTTTGGATTGTTACTTGTTGGTCATTCTTTTGTAACATCTCTTATATCAAATGCATTGTATTATGTATTTTAGTGAAGGAGCTACCCTGCAGTGATTTAACTATTTTGCCACTTCTGGATGTTATGGCCATGAACTGCAATCAGTTATCTGTGTGTCTGAAGTGCAACAAGCCCTTTCTGCTTATCTTTTCTTCTTCCTGTGATGTTCTAAAGTCAGATTTTTCTTTTGCTTTTTTGTGGACCGCTGGATCCTGCCTTGCTCCTTTATTGTTTTCTCTCTGCATGGTTAGAGGCCCAGAGGCCACAGAGTTTCTCAGGTACGGCTGCTTTTACTGTGGGCTCAGTGCACTCCTTAGGTCATTGAATGCTGGAGTTAAAGCATGTTTTCCTCCACTGACCCCTGTGTGGCCTATGTTACCCTGCCTGCCTGCTTGTCTTTGACTTCCTGCTGTTTTCTTGGTTTGTGCAGAGGCTTGAAAAGTTCTAATGTGACATAAACCAATGGGAGGGAGGAGGGGCAGTTGGAATTTTCCTGTCTAGGGTTCTTGACCAGGTTTAACAAAGTGTCAACGAGGTTATATTTACATTGGGGCAAATAATGTTTGATTCATATTGCACTGTGTACAGTTTTTGAATGGACATGTGCATTAAGTATTTCCAGTATTAAGCTGGAAATGGCACAGTCTTATTTAATCAGATTGATGTGTGGAATAAAGGAAACCTTACAAGCAAAAAGTAAAACAAACACAATCTCAATATACATACTTATTTATTGCTTTACACTGTAAAACAATAAAATAATATCAGATTAAACAGGCCGTTTCAAGTAAAAGCTAAACTTGCTAGAACAGAGCGCAAAGAATTTTGTAAGTTTTTTTATAACCCGTTTTATTTTTACTTTCTGTGATCAAGCAGAGGATGAAAAATCAATTCACATTGTAATTTGCATTTTTTAAAACAAATACTCGCACAACTCTAGTTATGCAAATAAGCAAATGCTTGCAGGCCTTAATGAGCAGCTGCACCTGGCTGATTTATGAAAAGTATTTCTTCGACACGAGAGCTGTCAGTTAAAACAATAGACGAGGTTATGGACCTCCTACGATACATGAATTATACATGGTGTGTGGCAAAAGATATTTTCTCTTCTAAGCAAACTTTGTCACAGTTGCAAACAAAGTAGAAATGTTTCAAATGGAAATCATGCCACAAGATGTTATATTTTTGGTCCCTCTGTAATAGAGATCTGGAAAAAGAAATGGTCCAAAACATGAGACTGTTTGTAAGAGAAGGAACTGCAAGGCTAAAGAAAATAGAATTAATGTAAGAAACAACAGAAGTTGCACCCAAAATTCTCATAATCTGGGAAAATGTCTTTCAATAAAATAGTACAACTTTTCTGAAGCCTCAGTGTTCAGGTGGTACATCAAATCATTCTGAGTTCCACTTGATTTAGACAAAATCTTTTGCCACGGTTTTATTCTGTAATCACATGATGTGTGTCAAAAGATATTTTCTCTTCCAAGCAAACTTTGTCTTCAAAGTTTAAAATCTTTGACTTTCTCTGAGTGCTTCATTGTGCTCATTCAGAAAGCCCAATGATGGAACCGATTCATTAGTGATGGTACAACCAGTGTGACAGATATTCAAATAAAAGGCTTTCTAAAGATTTCTCTGATTGCTCCTTTTCAAAAAAAATATTTCTCTTTAGAAACTATAATTATAAGCTTTCCAAATATTTCTCTCTATCCCTCCAGCTGTGAGTTATGTATGATGTATTTTAGAAGCACAAGCGAAATTTTGCTGTGTGCGGTAGATCAGTTGCTCTAAAAATGGGTTTTACTTATTTAAAACAGACAAATAATTCACAGTAGATATTTTAGCATCTTTCATAAGTTTGCACAACTAGCTTGGAGACTTGCCAAAGGCTGTCAATATTTCCAAATCTAGCATAACCCAGAATGAACAAAAAAAAAAATTAATTCTTCTGCTGATCAATTTGCTCTTTCGCCAGTTTGATGGAACCTCGCCAAAGCAAGTACAAAGTGACATTCTGTGGAAAGCTCCCCCTCATGTCTTTGGCAGGAAATTAAAATTTCTTTTTAATGTCTTCATTGTATTTCTAACACTTTTGGTTGGTGAGAAAAAACAGGGTTGGTTTTTCTAACCAGCTGATCTTTGGTTAGAACTGTTTTAAGCAGAAAATGTCCACCAGCAGATATTAACATTGAGAGTTCTGTTTTTCCACCCAGAATGACATATCAAATTAATGCATCTGTTGCATATATATTTACTTAGCAGAATAAAACATGAGTTTGTACTTGAACACCAGCTACAGGAGTTGCTCAATTTAGCCTCTAATCCTTTCAGAGTTATTTGCATTTCCCTGAACTTTGTTTTTGCTCTTGTTGAAGTGTTATTTTTTTATTACTTACAATAATCCACTATTATTTGTTTCACTGCTGTGCATTTGGGTCTATTTTGGTGATTCCAAATGAATGTGACATTTACCTGTCGATTATGATCCTTCCCTTTTCCAGTCCAACATTGTTGAGGACCCAGTGGCCATCCTTCAGGCAGCACACTTAGCTGCAACCAAGGTCTGACCGTAACTACGGCCGGTTGCAGTGCTGATTGCATGATTTATTGTTGGTTTGGTTCTTGACATATTGAGTAGAAACTGTTGCAGTGTTTTGTAAAGCAGTTTTACCACCTAGAAGCCGGGAACTTCCCTAAAGCACTCCCTTTCCAAGTTTCTTCTCCTAAAGTAAGAACTCATTAGTTGATATATCCATGAAATATCCAGCTGACTGCTTTTTGGAACTTCATTTATACATTTTTTTTTTGTGGTTAAAAATAAAAGCAACTGGAGCTGACTGGTCTGCTCCACTTTCCAGAGGAGGCACTCTGCACTTTACAACATGAGCACTATTCAAATGTAAGAGTATATAATTAAATGCAAAATAAGTACCCAGCTGTAATGGCAGGATAACGCAATAATGTCTTTTATTGCAAGAACCCTGTGAAAAATAAGTTGGGTTTTTTTTTGGCCTTGTTGGACCAGATTCTGACAAACATGATCTTTATACCTGAAGAAAGAAGCAATAAAAATATTTTAAATGTGTTTTATTTAATGTGGATTTCAACTTTGTGCTATATCAAACTGTAAGAGAGAAAAGCCAAAAATATTTAGATTTCACTGCGTTTATTTCATTTAATCTCACGTAGATGTAGCTTTCTGTGCATGACTTTCTCTTGACATTTTGACTTGCTTGTACTCGGTTCTGTTTCTTTTAGTTAATCAAAGTAGGGTGTTTTACTGTGTGTGATGTTCTTGGTGTGGATGGAAAAAAAAATTGTCTTGCCTTCTGCCTGTGATGTCTTCAGAGGGAAGATGTAATATTAATCCTGACTGAGTTGAGTGAACACTTAGTAAACACCAAGTGTTTTAAATTTGTATTGGAAGATAAGCCATGAAAACTGAAATGATTTTGTAGAAGGCTACTGAATAATGGATTCAGGTTGTGAAACAAGAAAACAGGCCAGTGCTCTCCAATCATACATGTACTTTATGATTCTCCACTGACTTTAATATCAGTGGAGAGATACCGCTGTAGAGTACATTAATTACAGATGCACCAATAGGAATTTTGTGGCCAGTTTCCTGTGTTCGTGTTTTGCGCAACAGCAATTTCTCTGTTACAGCTAAAACATAAAAATGAAGAACAACAACATTCAAATTGCCTTCCTACCGTTAGCATACATTGGACATTTATATGTGGGGAAGAGGTGATGTCACACTGTGTGAGAGAACAGTAGCTGTGAAATGAGATTTGATTATTTAAAAATAAATAAATAAAGCAAATCATCATAGAGTTAACATTTCAAGCAGTTTTTAGTGTCTTCAAATCACTATTGGCACTTTTAAAGTAGCTAGTATTTTTTAACTACTTCTCCATATCTTTGCATAAGAACGAAGACCTTTCTCTGAGATATTCAAAAGCCATGAAAGACAGCTCTTTAACACTAAACGGGAGAAAACAGAGCAACAATAGATGCTTCCACTTTCAAAATCTTTTCTTGGAAATTGTTTTTTTTATAGGGGTAAAAACAAATTACCAAGGTAGAAATTTGACACAAGAGGGAATAACCACTACACCCAAAGTAATATTTCATGGTTTTTAAGCCATTTATGTTCCAAGGCAAAAATAAAAACAAACACAACCCCTGTGGATCATTAACAGATTTTTATGAAGCAGCGTCTGCTTTACGGTGTGTTTGATGCTCTCACGAGACTCTAATACAATGTGAAAATGGTGTGAAATCATCACAAGATTACAGCAGATGAATTAATGTCAGTATTACCTGCTCAGTTTTCTCTTCTTATTCTACAGAGGCTTTCAATAAATAATTTATTTGATTGAGGTGTGTTGAACCAGGGGAGCATCTAAAACGTGCAGGACACTGGTTCTTAAAGACGCACCTTTTGCTGTAATACACTTTGCCTTCTTGCTGGTTCTTAAAGTCCACATTAAAAACCCACAGACATGCTCTAGTATATCATAGAAAATACAGTAACCTTTTAAATAGATTCTAATATCTCTGTCCTGACTCTGAATGTATGTGAAAGTAGCATAGTAAACAGCTTCCACACCAAAGTGTGCTCCAAAGTATAAAAAATGCAATTATTATTATTATTTTTTATATTTTGACATTTCAAATGTTTGAACATTGTTTATAAACACACATCTCCTTCTGATTGGTTTGCTTGAACAGGTGAAGACAGAGGAACAGTTGAAGGCAGAAAAGGCCTGGTATGAAACAGAAAAAGTATGGCTTGTCCATAAGGATGGATTTTCTCTGGGTTTGTATTATTATTTTTTAAAAACCTGCATTTATTATGATGAATAGACATGTTAAACTCCCTCTCCTGCCAGTGTCGGCATGGGGTGACATTTGATTGCGAAAAATACAGATGTGGGTGTTTTGAAGCACATAAAATGCTTTTAGAAACGTTGCCGTTAATTTGACTGCTCTTGTTTACCTCAGACCGAATGTATTTCGCTGTGGTGTTCTCAAAACGACATGCATGTTATGCTTTATTGAATCTCATGCATTATTAAACTGTATGCAACTGCCCTAAGCTATGTGGCATAAAAGAGAAGGTCCAGATCAGATGTCACATTCAATGAATTTCCTAATTTGTGGTAATGCAGCCACTCTTTTGAAGACGGAGGCAGGCAGCCTGCCAGAAGGGAAGGTAAAAATCCGCCTGGAGAGTGATGGATCTTTATTGGAGGTGGATGAAGATGATGTAGAGAAGGTACTTAATCATCACATCAACTCTTAACCTCATCCATAATCGAAGGCTCTCGGCGAGTTTGTGAGTGTGTGTGACCGCCTCTGCCTTTGAACTCTAGGCAAACCCGCCGCTGTTTGACCGAGTGGAAGACTTGGCCTCTCTGCAATATTTGAATGAGTCGAGCGTGATGCACTCACTGCGGCAGCGTTACGGCAGCAACCTCCTGCACTCCCACGCTGGGCCCAACATGGTGGTCATTAACCCAATAAGTGCCCCCTCCATGTATTCTGAGAAGGTAGGCAGCAGTGTTTCTTATTATTTATTTTTTAAATGCATGTATGTCTTCTGAATCAGCTTGAAATGGATGCGCTGAGAGTTGAACATGCCCACTGATGAGAGCTAATGTAAAGATAAGTCCTATTTCTGTTCTGATCTTTTTTCCTGTCCAGGTCATGCAGATGTTCAAAGGCTGCAGAAAAGAAGACACAGCCCCCCACATTTACAGCATGGCGCAGGCTGCCTATAGAAGCCTCCTTACAACTCGTCAGGATCAGTCCATTGTCTTGCTTGGCAAGAGTGGAAGTGGCAAGACCACCAACTGTCAGCACATCATCCAATACCTGGTTACCATCGCTGGAAGCACCAACAAATCATTCTCCAGTAAGTTGGAAAGGATGCATTCAAATTATGCTTTATTTGTCAATTACTTGTTATTAAGCTCTTCCAGTTACCAGCTCTTCAATTTGGTTCATTGTAGCAGAAAAATGGCAGGCAGTGTATTCAGTTTTGGAGGCTTTTGGGAATGCTTCGAGTTCCCTTAATGGGAACGCAAGTCGCTTCTCCCACATCGTTTCCCTGGATTTTGACCAGGCAGGCCTGGTGACATCAGCCTCTATCCAGGTAAACACAAACACACTGGGAGAAAAAGCAGACCAATTTTTGTGCGTGTGTGTGTGTTTTTATGTTTTTTGTATTCTCCTTGTTTAATTCATGTTGTTGTGGTTCTAGCTATTTTTGTTTTT
>CAEFZY010044172.1:0-20455 GCA_903066815.1 Brachyrhaphis roseni
TATATATATATATATATATGTCATTGGTGGTGAATATATTATAAAACAAACATTCAACATGAAAGTAAAACTTTGATTTATACTTCGTGGCAGTTCGTTACCAGAAAAGCCCCCCACTAATTTCTTAACACCAAATTATTAGAAGCAATATTATTATATGTAGAAGCAATATTATTATATGTAAAACATAAGCTCTTTTGAAATATTGCTTATCTGCTAAGACAGAGGACATTAAATGTTGGTAAATTTTTCAAAAGTAAAAATCAGATGTTTACTTCGTAGCACTTGGTTACCAGAAAACACGGTCATCTCTTAGCAACAGATTAACAACAAATATTGTTATTGTTAAAAAAAAACATAAGATTTCTTGGGGTTTTTTTGTCATTAGTGGTAAATATATTATAAAACATATATACTTGTCTGTAGTAAGTTTTCCACCAGGGTGATGTCTCTGTAGTTCCAACTGGAAGCTCTGCCCTCCTCTGCAGGATCTTAGTGTTCTGCCGTCTCTGTAGTTCTCTACATCTCTGCCCTCCTCAGTGTTCTGTTGCTATGGTAATTAATCCTCTCTGAAAACTGTCATGTGTGAGTGAGACACAAAGGGGGATACAAAATTCTATCTCTGTTTTGACTCTGACACAAAACACTGAAAAGTTGAATTTTGATTTTAATTTGGTCGTTTTTCGCTAATTACGTCGCCATGGTTACTTGAAATGCCAACAGAAGTATTAGCCCGCATGCCGAGATCCAGCTGTTTTGATACGTAGGGGTGCATGAGCCGCATTAACGGTGAAAGGAAGCGGTAGTTATTTTGAGGTGTAGAGTAATAGGTGCCTTCCATACATTGCATGGAGGCATTGAATGAAGGAAGGCATTTCAATGCTCTCCTATGCTTTGCTATGGGAGGGCCCAATAATTTGGAAGTGGCAAAATCACTCACAAAGCACAAAATTCTATAATTTTCGTAGTAAGCCACAATTAACTTGCTCAAAAAACAATAGAAAGTTTTTATGTATTTGGTCCTACTTTCAGTGGCAGTGCCATCTTTTACCATACATACAGCAAATTATCAAAGTATTTTGTGTTGTAAATATTTGTAAATAAGTCCCAAAGTTAATTTAAAATGGCATTTGTTATTGTTATTCTCTTCTGTGTGAATTAGTTTTCTTAAAAGCAACTGTATTTCTAAGCTTAAATTCTAAATCCCCCTATGATTAACAACTTGATTAATTATACTGTCTAATTTAGTTCTATGCTTGGATGCTACACTGTTTTTTCAACATAATAACTGACTGTTTCATCAGAGCATTTAAAATTCTAAGTCCCTCAGCTTTCATTTCTGTAATAATTTGAATTGATTTGGCAAGGGAGTTGTTGGCAGAGTATATTTTGTCATGGTAGTTATTGTTGCATGCATTCATCAAAACCCACCTCCCACCTTTCCCATCTCTGTCATCTGGATGAAACAAAGGGTGATAGAGCATTTTACTATGGAACAGACGTGAAGGCAGACGATCATCTCTCCTCCGTTCAGGTGAGTTACTTTAGATCACAACCTAATGCAAACAATATATATATAAATTAGCTTATGATTGCTATTCTTAGTACCATTGGTTAAGAGGAGGCCTATAGCTATTTTAATTGACGCTTGAAATATGTTTGTATGGTCTATTCTTGTTTCTGTCAGCATCATCCATAAGCTGTTTCTACAATAATCCACAACAGGCACTTATGTAGCCAAGAGATAAAACAAGATGTAAACTATTTAGATATATGTTTGATTGCCAGAAGCAAATAACAAAATCTTTAGTCAAATATTACCTTTTTAAAATATCTTAGGCACTTATATGTTTTGCAAAGCAATTTGCAAGGGAGGAAAAACAATGATGCTTTGTTTGATAACTGTAAATTGCTTGACCCACATTAAGTAGAGAACTTTGTGATTAAAAAAGCAATGCTATTCATGCATTGAACTGTGACTGTGTCATTCATGCAGATATGTCGATAGGATTCAGCATTAAGAAAAATAGTTAAAGTTCACATAGACCTGAAAAAAATAGTGTATTCACACAGAGATCACGGTCAGAGGACAACTCTATATACACAATGTCAGTAAATGATAAAGTCCAAGCTCTTTCCACCAATTGAAAAACCAAAAATTATTTTGTCCGAATACTGGAATATTACATAAAACTAATGACAAGGACTTTAACACAAATATGCCAGCCTATTGATTAGTATGTCTTAGTACAGTAGAGCATTTGCTCCTAATTCTTGGCCAGAGGTATTTTTGCAGGTATTACTGCATCGATGGAGCGTTACATAAAGGCGTTTATTTTATGGCTCTGTGGAGGTGTTAAGGAAGCCCAGGTTGCTTTAATATTGGCCTTCAGCTCATCTGCTTTGTTGGCTCTGTTTTTTCTCATCTTCCTCTTCACAATACTACATAGATACTTTATGTAGTTTATGTCAATATGAGCCCAAAGCCCATATTTTGGCTAATGTAAAATCAAAATTCTTTGAAGGTATTTTTCATGTGTTTCTGTATTCACATCTGACTGTGTGTTTTAACAGGTTTGAACAGACCATGGAGAACAGCAGCCTGGCATGGCCTGGAAATGATAGCACTTCTCTTCATATTGAACTACCATCATGCGCCACACTGAGGAGCCAGATCTCACGAATTTTCCTGTATGCCTTCCTCTCAATTGGCACAGGCTGCACTGTTGTGGGCAACTTCTTGGTTGTCTTGTCTATTTCCTACTTTAAACAGCTACAGTCTCCAACAAATTCTTTTGTTCTGTCCCTTGCAGTGGCTGACTGCCTTGTTGGGCTGCTAGTGATGCCTTTTAGCATGATTCGAACTGTGGAGGGATGTTGGTACTTTGGTTCTCTTTTTTGTAGGCTTCACTCCAGCCTAGATGTCATGCTGTGTACTGCCTCTATTTTCCATCTCAGCTGCATTGCCTTTGATCGGTATTATGCAGTCTGCAATCCCCTAGTTTACTCCCTAAAGATGTCCAACAGTCATGTAGCTCTCCTCATTGCCATTTGTTGGGCTGTTCCTATGCTCATTTCATTTGGCCCCATAATGCTAGATCTTCATGTTGCTGATGTTGACATCTTTATTCCTTCAGATGTGTGTGTGTTCTTGGTCAGCCGTGTTTATGCTGTCATGGCCTCTTTGGTAGCATTTTACTTGCCTATGGCTATTATGCTCGTGGCATATTGGAAGATCTTCAAAGCTGCAAAGCGACAGGCCAAGCAGATTAGTGCCATGGAAAGCCAAATGGCTGCTGGAGTGGGCAAAGACTCAAGCAAGAAAAAAAGACACCGCAATACCATGAAGAGGGAAGGAAAAGCCGCAAAAACTTTAGGTATCATAATGGGAGTTTTTCTTATCTTCTGGATGCCTTTCTTCACTGTCAACATTGTGGATCCTTTCATTGAGTACACCACCGAAGGGGTCATTTGGGATGTTTTTCTCTGGTTGGGATATATAAACTCATCTTTAAATCCCTTCCTGTATGGATTTTTCAATCGCTGCTTTCGTAGGGCGTTTCTCATGTTTCTCAGCTGCAAGGTGTGTCTGACTGGAATATCGTCTGGAATGGAGTTGTCACACTCTAAGAAAGAGAAAAACTAATGTAGAGAGTCATTGTGAAATTAAGGTATCTGTATATGCTTCATGTATTTATCAAAACCTCAAGTAAGAGCAAGACTTTTGGGTGATAATATTAAATTAAACTCCTGTACACTAGCCAGACCCCTGAGAGGGCAGCAGTCCCAGCCTGGCCACCCCCATAAAAAATGTCTATCTCCACCACTAGGTAGATGCTACCTAACCCTTAAAAATTTTAAATAAACTTTAATTAAAGTCTTTCCACTGAAAACAATTAGTCTCATAAACAAACCTTTCAAAGAACAGGTTTCAAACTGTCATTTTTTTCTTTCTAAATGTGAACAGTAAAAAGCTTTTGTGTTATGAAAAGTTTCACTTGGTCATGCTTACCATTGCACACATTGAATATTGCACACTGTCATAAGCTGCAGACAATGTTTATGGTGAACATTGATTTTTATTTTGTCTGATATGAAATATAAATGCTTTCAATATTGTTCTGCTACGTTTGGAAAAAGTTTGCGTATTTTATCTTTTGTTTATAGACTAATGTAAATGAACAATGTCATGTTTGAGTAAATCCAATTTAAGATGATAAAGTTTCTATTCCGTTCTGTTCTATTTTAATTTGCAGCAGTGAGCATTAATGGTACTGGTATGAATCTAAATGGAAAATACAATTCAGTTTGTTTTTTGGCCAGGATTGATTTTTCATAAAAATTACCTATTATTCTGTGAAAAAAAATCAATGTATTGTTGGTTTTGTAGTTTATAAGCATGGTGTGCTTATTTACACCATGCTGAACCATTCACCTATGGATCAACAGGAAGCTATATGAGGGTATAAACAAGGATTAACTGGCTTGAAACTTGATATTACTAAAGAATGAAGGTGAGCAAATGACATAAAACTGATTTTTGAAGCATAAACTACATATAACTATGTAACAACAAATTCTTTATAATGATAACCAAGTAATTATCTAGATATATCAAACAAACCTGTAAAAAATAGTCGAACACACTACTTGTAGTTTTCCTATGCAGTCAGCCTCACATCAGAACCTAAAGAGCAACTTACTGTGTTGTTAAAAAAAAAGAGAAAAAGTCCTAATTTATCTGTTTGTTTGTTTATTTATTGTGTTCTAAGGACAGCTTTTGTTTCTCTTTCAAATGTTTTAAATTAATACACAAGATACATGTACGTTCTAAACATACTGAATAAAATTAATAGTCATTAATGGAACATTAATTTTGATGTTTATTGATGATTTTAAAGATGGCACTTGACAGAATGCAATGTCCGTTACTGGTTTCATAATTGGTGACTGCATGATGTGTCTATGATATTTTTATGTTTTCATGATGTAAACACTTTGAACTGCCTTGTTGCTATACAAATAAACTTGATTGACTGATTGATTGATTTAAAAAAAAGCCTGTCTAATTAATTTCAACTTATCCAAAACAAGAATGTGGTCTTGTGTGATGCTAGATGTACATCTGCTGACAGCTTCTAAATGTTGAAAGCATAATTCACTTTATGCCTAATACTGCATGCAGTAAGGTAGTCAGTGAAAAAAATTGGCTTTCGAAAACACAACTTGAAGGTCTGTGTTCTCCTGCATACTGCCTCCTACTGTAAATTGTAGCATAATCCTAGATACTGAGTGCCCAGATTGCACTGCAAATTAGTCCTTCTCAAAATAGTCAGCCACCAGCTGCAGTCTGTTTATTAACGCAGAGCCTTACTCAGAGTCATATAGTTAAAACAGGATCAAAGCTGTCAGATCACAATTAGGAGTCTGGGCAGGCTGTCACTTTGGCTGCCTCTGATGCTTCATGTAACTGCAAGCTGTGAAAGTGGAATCAACATATGGCTGTGGATGACTTTTCTAATACGAGTTGGTAAAAAGCTTTGAAAAGTTTTTTTCTTTCCCCTGTTTTTTTTTTTTTTTTCAGGTATGAGTGAATAAATATAAGAGAAACTTCTAAAATTATGTCCTGATTCTGGCTGTGTCTAGTTTTTCTTACCCTTCTTTATCCTCTGTCTTTATCTCTGAATTTTGAGCAAGTGGGGGCTGCTACCAACAGATGTCATCAGATCCCATCAGATGGAGGTCCAGCAAACTTGTTGTCTGAGTAAACACCACATACTCCTTACTGTGTTCTCCAAAACCTCTCTAAAAACTTTTATGAATACAAATCTTGTTGGAAAGTAGTTAAGTGAATGGATAAAGGGTGCAGTGGTTGCACACAGATAAACACAGTGGAAGTTCTTGCAAAAAGGCCAGCTTCATGACTCAAATCAAACAATGACATTTTCTAAATGCAGTGGATTCATTTAACAGTGTGTTCTTTTGTCAAGCATAAAAATATTTTTCTCAAATATTTTTTTCTCTCAAATATTTTTTCCCCCTTTTTATTTTTGCTTTACGTCTGACAAAAACATTACATTACAAAACACAAAGAAGCACATTTATTTCACATTTGCGATCACTTGGCAGGGCAAATTACACTTTGATGTACATATTTGTATCAGATTGCCCTACAAATGCAACAGAAGATAAACTTTACAAAGACTTCGGAAGGAATATAATATTTCTGATATATTACACTCCAAAGTTTGAATCAACAATAAAAAATTGCACTTTTGACTTTTATGCTTGCACTTTCTCCAAGCAGCTAAAAGATTTTTGTTCCTCCTATTTTATTTTTGTTAATCATAGGTGTCACAGTTGCATTATACACATCATCAGTTGCCTAATAATTGAACACAAGGAGGCTGTCAGAAATATAATTTAACAAAATACATCAACACAGACTAACCCACATTACGGGCAGAGGACGTGAACGTGTGTTAAAATGACTAGATATAAATCCAGGGACTCAAAACTGTACTTACCCACATCATGTACATAAACACGACTTGCAATGAAACAAAGATTAAGTCCAGTTTGTGCTGGTGTCAAGTCATTACTCTTAGTTTTGCCGTTCTTTGTGTTTTCTGAAAATAGAAGTATGCTCCATCACAGTGTCTGGAGGGAAGGAGCAGCATGGTCCTTTGAAAATAGCTGAAAGTGTCCTCAGAGGCTCTCTAAATGTCAGTCTCTTTAAGGCCGTAGCACTCTGCCAAATCGTAGAACGGAAAACTGCTCTGCTCACAGGAATTGTAAATCCCCAGAGAGACTGTTTCCACTGTTTCAGTCTCGCCCAGGGCAGGTGGGGTGCCTTTTCCTGTTCCTCCTTTGATTTTATTGGAGAGATCATTCACTTTTTCTTTGAACTGGAAGGAGGACTTTTGCAGGGGTGAAAAAAGGCTCAATTTCTTTAACCCCAGGGAGCAATGTTTCCTCTTGTGTATCAATGACCTTCCACAAGATTCGTGCATTGGATAGCCAGCAGCGTAGTCCCTCATCTGATCCCTGGTCATTCCCTTCACAGCGGTTCTCCACCTCTGGTCATAGAAGCGGCGCAGGACCCTCCTCTTTTGGTGACATTGGCATCTGAGGAGCCGAGTGAATGCCCGCTGGAACTCTTTGCTGGAGCAGGGGTAGATCATTGGGTTGATGCAGCTGTTGAAGTATCCCAGCCAAAAGATAAACTTAAACACAGATTCCGATGGTTTCAGTGCTGGGAAAAAAGAACCTGAAAAACAGATGAGACAAAAAGAAATGAGTTTTTTAGCAAAATTTTGCACAGTAAGTGAATTCCTACGTTTCTTTTTCTGAAGTAGCGTCTTTTTTTTTAAGATTCTTTATTTAAGAAGATTATGAATCCAACATGTATGCATATGTATATTTATACATGCATTTACACAGTACAACAGAAAAGAGAGAGAAACAAGAAAAAAAAAACCAGGGGGCTCAGCAAACATTTAAATCCATTTCGGCAATTGACATCGGCAATTGACATTTCTTAGAAAGGTCCTCATGGGCTCACATGAAAGGGAGGTGTTCATATCCAGTGTCTTCCATTAAAAGAGAAAGACATACAAAGGGGACTGACAAAGCTTTTTATAACCCATAGCATCTTTATCCGTGTGGCCATCCAAAATTCTGTACACTCCACTTTTTCGTCTTTTTTAAAAATAAAAGAGTGCAGTTTCTTTTAAAAAAAAAAACAAAAAAAAAAAAAAAAAGGTGCTGCAAATAATTTGTGCTATGAAAGGAAGTATTTAAAATTTTGAGCTCAACTACACCTTGAGCACAACAAAAAAAGACCAGTGTTGTTTCTTTCTATAATCTGGTTTTGCTGTAAAATTCTGTATTTTCTTGAATGTTTTGTTTTTGATTGCTTACTGTTCTCCCACCTAGCCTGACAACCCTCCATTTTAGGCTTTATATGTCACACAGAACTGAACAGTGACACAGTGGCTGCTTGGCAGCATGCTAATGTCAAGCCGAGAAGTTCAATTGTCTTACGTGGAAATGCTTTCTATGTAATTTTCATAGTGATGGTCTCATGCTGTTCTGATATCATCTACTGCCAACACACTGTGTGCCAACAACAAATGCACAGAGGATGAATGTGTCATCTACAGAACCATAAAATACAGCCTACAAGAGGATTTTTTTTTTACATGACTGTTATTTATATCTCACTTTCAACTTTGACAAGAAATATTCACCAAGTCAGATCTGCTCACTTAATATGAATAGAGATATTGAGGGATGTTTTTTACACAGATTTTTCTTAATAAAATGACGTCATCTTCAAGGCAGACAGCACATGATTCACCACTCTGACGCAAGGCCAAGCACCATGACAACAGGTTGATCTTTTTTCCCCCACTTTGCTTGTTTACTGCCTATCAACTTGTTTACGTTTTTTTTTTTTATGTCTGCAAGGCGACTGCTCTTTTTGAATCCTATCTTACTCTGGTGTTTCAGTACGTACACAGATTTACCTTTTAAGGCAAACTGTGAATGCAAGCAAAACCTGAGCACTTTTGATTAAATACAGAATCACACCCAGGAGTCTGGAGATCTGTCATTATTCTCAGGAAAGTTTTTGTGATGACTCTTTTTATGTGAACAGAGATAATCCTTAACAGCTCTCTGGTGCAACGCTTTGGGAGTTATCTCTTTCAAATTTAAAATTTGAGGCACATGTTATGTTATTTTTTTATTATTATTTAACCCTTCAAATTTTGGTCTCAAGTGGTCACCACTTGAGACCAATCAAAGTTGATTTAGTCAAATCAACTTTGATTGAATTCAATCAAAGTTGAGCGGTTTATATTACCACACTGCAAAAAATCAGAATATTTTTAAAACACTTCTAAGGACCGAATACTTGCAAATGTAAAGTTTCTACATATAAACACCTCTGGAAAAAATTAAGAGATGCCTTAAAATCATCAGTTTCTCTGATTTTACTTTTTATATGTAAATGTTTGAGTAAAATGAACATTGTTATTTTATTCTATGAACTATGACAAGATGTCTCTGAAATTCCAAGCAAAAATCTTGTATTTATTTGGAGAACATAAGAAATGGTCAAAATCACGAAAAAGACGTAGTGCTTGCAGGCTTCAAATAATGCAAAGAAAACAAGTTCATATTCATTTAGAAACAACAATACTAATGTTTTAACTCGGGAAAAGTTCAGAAATTAATATTTGGTGGAATAACCAGGTTTTCAATGGGGTTCAGTGCAGTGGGCTCTTCATTTTTTTCTAGAGCTTTATATATTGGTAGTTATTTAGATCAGTTTCAGCTTAGAGACATGGGAGCTTCATGTATCAATGCATCGCAGGGGGTTTGTTGTTTTGAAGGAAAATGACATGTCAGAAAAGCCATAGTTCTGGGGGAAGATGAAGCCTTAATAATAAAAGTAAATAAAAAAATATATAATGCCACTTAACAGATCTGAGTTCAACATTGAGGCTACACATAAACCTTATTTACACCAGAGTAGTGTTAAGACCAAAGACTCAGGTTTATTATAGATATTTCATCTATGTTAAACTGACTGGTCTAATGCTGTTCCAGGCTTAAACTTCTCACAAGGATCACAAAAACGCATGTAAACCATGGAAAAATGCCAGAAATCATAAATCAAAAGTTAGATTTCACTCAACATAAACTAATTTCATTACATCTTTGATACTGCAGCTGTATCAATGTGTGGGAAAATAGTGTATTTTTATTTATTTTATAGGTAATAACTGAGAGAAAAATAGTGTATTTACATATTTGTGTAGTAGAAGGATGGAAACAATATTTCATATATTTCAGTCTAAAGTGTTCTTAAAAGTTATGCAGGCTGTGGACTGACAACCAAACAGTCTCCCAATACCAACACAGACAATGTCCAGGTGTCTGTGGTGATATCAGGAGAGTGTAAAATGTCAGTTGTTCAGAGTGAATCATATTTGTCGATCATAATGACTCTCATACCCAGCGTTGTCTCAGTGATCAAGTTGCTCCTAACAGATGGCGCAGCACTGGTAGTACGTCTCAGCGGCAGATGAGAAATTGTATTTAATTTGTTTTTGTTTTTTTTCAGGTAATTAATGTTATTGCACTGAAATAAAACGATGAGTGATTTATTCTTGGGCCCACTTCCACTGTTTCTGTTATCAAGCAGTCCAAGTTTAGACTTTTAATTTAAAGAAAAAGTTCTCATCTGTCACATCTGCACACAGAAAGTCAGCATGCTGTAAGAAATGTGTAGACTAGAGCATTGTCAAGAATTCACCTCAAGCACAGAGGCAAGGTGGCCTGTCTACTTAGTGCCACTGTTCAACTCAATGCCACTATTGTAAGTACTTTGCTGTCCTCTGGTAGTAGAGTTACATCAAATAATGCCGAAGTTCACTAAAACCCTATTAAGTACCAAAATATGCAGTGTTTGTTCTTTACAGATTTGTTTATCTGTTTACTAAAATATATATATGACTAAACCCCCTCTAGGGGACATGGGGTGTAGCAAGGCGGCCTTTGCGGTTGGACTTTACAGTGAGATGGCGAGTGGAGGCAGAGTTAGGTGGCAATAGCAGTAGGTTTATTCATCACAAGGCATCAAACATAACACTCTTTCACAGGTGAAACTGCAGCCTTAAATAGTCCCAGCTGTGACAGACTAAACCATCTTTAATTCACAGGGGAATCTTAGTTCACCAATCTCCACCTATTTAAATAAAATACATTTTACTAAATACAAACATGAACTTACTTTTTATAAATATTTTATGTTTTATCCCTACACCATAATGAAACACCATAACAACCCTTAAACAATTCTCCCCCCACACTTTTCAATGGCCTCTCCCGGAACCTATAAATGGTGTCTGGACGCCCGGGGTAGTATTTGTCCAAACACCCTGGAGAGGACACAGAAAAGACAGGTGAGTCACCTGATATTAGCACTCCACACTTTACAGATTATGCACAAACATTTGCTTAGTTTTACCCACCAGTAGCTCATTGCTCTGACTAACAATTATCCTCTCCTCACAGGCAACCACCTCACTCGTCAATGAGGAGCAGCTGTGCAGAGCCCAGAACAAAAGGCTACATGCTAATCATTAAAATATTCAATAAATACTATTAAAACTTCTTGTATGCAAATTGTTTTTCATGTGCAAATCTATGTTTAAAGTGCAGTGCTAAATAAGTGATTGTTAATAAAGTGCAAACAGTGTTTTTAAAGTGCTATATAATGACTAAAATAAGAAGAGTCCCAGTGATGAAGCTCTCTTCATCACACTCCACAAGAGAATGAAAGGGGAATTCAGGACTTGTGGACTTTTGATGATGAATAACATCATGAGGACTGAAGATTATCCAGAAATATAGATCTCAGAATTTCTCCAATTTTGGAGGCAGAGTTAGACCAGTATGTTAGAACATGGCAGTGGATAAAGTTCTGTCAGAAGGAATGGGCCAAACCTTCAGGATTCAACTGTGAGAAGCTTGTTGAAGGACCCAAAATGTGTGACCCAAGTTATACACATTAAGGGGAAAATTCTACCAAATAATATGGAAACATGGAAACTTATTTATTTGAAGAAAGGTAATGGAATTCTCTTAAAATTTTTGCATTTAACAAATAGAAATGATTTTGGTAATGCTAATAGATAGGGCAGGAAATGAACTGCATGAAGTTTTAAAGTGAAGCAGTGCTGCCTTCAGGTAGGTGGAACATGCCATCCGACTTTCATGTCAGCATTCCAGACTCCTCCACTCCCACGTGACAAGTTAAGGGAGGATGAGGGTGATGCTTGACCTATTAGATGGGCTATCAGTAGCCAATCCAAAACCAGCAGACACTCTGGATGGGAGTCTCACAAAGGAATGTTCTTTAATATTAACTGAGTAGGACAGAAATAGGATGTGGTGTGGTAGAGAGGATGTGTTTTGAGAAGAACACAGTGGGAAAAAAAAAAAGAAAACATAACGTCAAAAGTGCATCTAATTCTCACTTAAATCTGTAAGTGTTGGAACAGTGAGTTCAATTTTGTCTGGCTGTACATTTGGTATCCTTTCTTTTGATCAAACTTAATCCTGTCAACCACTTGGATAAAAATGTATTTTTCCTATCAGTCAATCCAACTGTTTTCCTGAATATTTGAGCCACATCTGGACTTTTGGGTAAAACATCATATGGATGTCTTGCTTTGGGAGTTTTACTATTAAAGCACTAATAATGTTTGTCAGGGCTTTAACTGTGTGAAAATCTACTGAAATGTCATAATGCTAAATTATTTCCAAGTTACAGACACTGGGTCTAGTGGATTTAAAAAAAGAAGACAACTGCTCTGCTCATATCTAAGTGTATTTCAGAGAGGCATTGAGACTTCTGGAGAAGGTGAAGCAACAATGTTTGTTAATCAATAATCTTTTTGGCAAATGTTTAGACTGGAGTTATCTGTTCAAAGAGACGGTCAGTCGGGGTTACTCATTTTTAGTTTCACTGCATCGTCACCTTTAGCTTACAGAAAGAGCACCAAGCTGCCAAACAAACAAAAATAAACAGACCAATAAGATTTAGGTTTTTAACGGACATGACCACCCCCACAGATGCAAATGTTACCTATGAACAGGATGCTTTGACACAAAAGACCTTTTTTGTTTCTAACAACTTTAATAATAAGGAACGTTAGATAATAAAAAAAATCCAATAACTTAAAATATAATATGGAAGCCCATTTCCACAATATATATATTTTTTACTTAAAGAAAAATCTCAAGGTACACACAATGCCTACAGTCATACAGCTGCAGGGGCAGCTGACATCCTGTACAATGGCTGCAGGACAAGTAAAATACAGAGCATGTGTCCATGCATCTTCTCCCAGTCATATAGAAGAGAGCTGTGTGCCTTCGTTTTAGTTTTGCTATTGATGTCCCTGTCCATGTTCAGAGAACTGCTTCTCCACTAACCTTGCAAATATTTTTAAAACAAGTCGCATTTACAGAAGAAATGGTCTTTGTGCTGAATTATTGTGCTGATGTCAGCTCCTCGACTTCACTTCTTGGCACACTGCTTTGAAAGCAAAGAAGAATCCTCAGTTTGAACTAATAATGATATAAATATGCATCAGATCCACAGCGTTTATCCTTCAGTGGTTGGATTGATGGTTGTTCAGGAGGCTGCACTTCTTCTTTGGAGTCAAAGATGGTTACGGTTGCACCACGGTGCGTTTACTTGTAGCCATTTTCAGTTTGAGGTTCTAATTTAAACGGGGCGTGGCCAGCAGAAGCTTATTTGCATAATTGTGATGTAGCTCTAAAACAGAGCATTCCTTAATGAGCTCAAAACAGGCAGAACTGATCGGATAAAATCTAAATTTTTGGGAATGATTTTGTGTATTAAACTTAATGAACATGTTGTATAAATCTCAATGTATTCAGTAATTTATAAATTAACAACTATTTTAAAGTCTATTCTCTGAGCTGCCGGGAGTCAGTGTAGTCAATGCAACTACAGATAAACACATATGAGTTTCTCTAGTTCTTGCTGTGACATCAGTCCTCTAATCCTGGACATGTTCTTCAGGTGGTAGAAGACAGACTTTATAACTGTCTTTATGTGTCTCTGAAGGTGCATTGAAAACTCATGTGCCTAGAAAATACATTACAGTGCCCCCTTAATGACATTTATTTATTAGCTTAAATGTATTAAATTATATTTGTTAACTGTAATATCACTTAATGTAGTTTTAACCTAATTAAAATTTACCGTTCGTACTCTCAGGGTCTGCAAATATTTGCAAGCACATGAACACACAGATGCAAAGTTCACACAAACAGAAGAAGACCAGAAAGATACAAATGTTTAAAAATATTAGCATCAGACAAGGGCAAATGAAATAATAATAAAAATTTGTATTTGAAGAAAGGTACCCTTTTATAGATTTAAGTTTGGCAAATTGTGACAAAGATCCCTCTAGCAAATATATAACATCCCTATCTTTTCCATACTAAGATCATGTCCGGAAAAAGTCAGAATATGCTTTTTGCCTTCCATAAGAGGAATCTTTTCCATTTCCAATACTTGGATCCAGTCTTCTATTTAAATGTTACATAATGTTGCTGACAGTCAGACAGCCTCGTTCCCCAGCCCCCATTCACTACCATAGCTCTGCTGGTGAAAGAGAGTTCATGCAGTTTACAATTTCCACCACACCAAAATGTCCACTCTGGGTCACATGGCTTCACAAAATTCCATATACTGAAACTGTGCTTTACAAATAAATTTAAATATTGTGTCTGGCTCTCAGAAAGTGGAGAATGAAGCATCTTCCCACTCTCTGCCCCCACTCTACCTGACTGGGTAGCTGGCTGGCAAGTGACAAGGCTGACAGACGAGCTATGTTGGTGGATTAGCATCAAGATGGCGGGGAGTGCAGTTTCCTGGTGGTGTCAGTCATCATGATACCAGCTACAGGTCTAATGAGGGAGACTGCCGCCTCGGCATTCCGTCCCCAGTGTCAGGAATTGGACGACAAATCAGCAGTGCATCACGGGCACACCACAAATGATATGTTGACAAATGCAGATATTTCACTTTTAATTGACACTAAGAGACAGAGATGATCCGGCTGCCAGGGCTTCTAAGGAGACAAGGACAAGACAAGATGGGAGGGAGAGAGAAGGAGAAGTGGGGGAGGAAAGAGGTCCTGGGGGGGCAGGAGGAGTGTTGGAGAAAAGAATACGTAAGCCTTGGAAGATGTTTAATATTTGTGTTGGTGTCACTTTTCATGGTTGAAGTGGAGAAAGAGGGGAGTGAGAGGGTTGAGATTAGAGGTGTGTTTCTGAGACTTGTCAGAACTGACAGCAGATGTATTATCCAGCTGTCTCAAAGCCAAGTGGCTTAAACCCTGAAAACATTGACTATTACTTTTTCCAGGTATATTTTCTTTTTCTTTGAAAAGTTTCTGACAAAAGCTTCATTACAACTAATAATACTTGTTCAATTTGCTCATATTTTCCCATCGCCAATTGAAATTTTTTAAGCCTTATTTTTTCTTATCATATTGTGTTTGACTGGAGTAATTTTAGATATTGCCACACTGCGTAACTGCTGGCTGTAATTTAAAAAAAAAAAAAAAAAAAAAAATTGAGTTTGAGTCATTTCCCACATGAACAACAAAAAAAGAAGAGTGCAGTGGTAGAGAGTCGAACACAACTTCCAAAAGGACATATTTGTACATTTCCCTCCAGAAGACTTTGAGTCATTTCTACAAGGGACTGTTGCTTTCTTAACCAAAAACCAATCCAGTGCAGACAGTTGTTATCCACAAAGCGTCTAAACTCCACAGCTGCCGGCCTGTGAGCAAAAGACTCTAGCAGAAACATCAGACTCGCTGGGAGATCTTTCAGATGACAACAGACTGAAGACCGGACCCTAACCCGGTGTTACTGGACCGGACACAGAGCTACGGAACTATTTACCGGATCACGCAGTCCAACCAGAGGTACACATCATTCATTGTTTCATTTATGAAGCTGAAGGTAGCAGCAGCAGCTTCTTTGCCAACTTCCTCTTCTACACACATTCTGAATTGTTTTTGAGCTGATTTAACTATTTAAAACCTTGGTCTTTAAGCATGCATATTCATCCTGGACTGTGATAATACTGTATATCATGCTATGAGCTATTTCATGCTTAATTCCTATCTTTTTTGCTTTGTGTGTCTTATCTACAGCCCATATTGATGCAACCTAATCTAAATTACTTATAAACCAATTTGGCCACATTTCTAAATTATTCTTAAATAAGTTTTGCTTCTTCACTTCACAATTCATGCTGAACTTTGACATCAATTTATTGTTTTATTGATTATTATTACTATTATAGATTATTCTATTATTACTGTAATACCTAAACTTTATTGAATAGGTATCCATTAACAATAACTAAGGCTGAAAATTATCTGGCTATAATTTTCCAGGTTATCAGGTGTAATTTTGATCCAAATTAAATTTATTTATTACTGCCTTTGGAATTTATTAATAGTTAACCTATTCACAGCCAAATCAAGTCTACGAACACCAGAATGTGGTGGCCTTGTTTGGCTTCTCATTTGCCAAAGTGACTGCAGAGTGGATTCTAATAAACTGTGTAGTTTGTGGCTTCAAGTTTGTTAGCAGATGTCTGCGTGTGCTTTAGGAAAAGAGTGGACCTGTGTCCCTCTGCTTTACGTCCTTTTGGTGGACAACTCGCTGCATTTCTCTTCCTTGCCCAGCAGAGGGAAGACATGCACTGCAGCTTTGACTGTACTGTGACAGGAAGGAGGCCGTCAGAGTGTTTTTTTTTTTTTTTTTAAATCCTCGGACATCCACGGCTCATCAGATTAGTTTCAATAACACACCCTGCACAGGTCTCCCAAGAGTAAAGATGTGGCCCTTGGTGCGGAGTTGCTCTTGCTAGCACTGTACTGCTCTCTGAAGCTTAATATATAGACACACACAAAACACACACACGTACACACACGTACCTACACAAATATGCACACTGCTTGGCCGATAGTTGTTGGTCAAAGCAAAAATATATTTTTATATACCTGTCAGCCAGTTTAAATTGGTTGAGGAAGAAATGTTGTGGCCAATAATAACTGTATATACTGTCTGATCTATTAAGCCAAGAAAAGAAGGACAAAATTAATATTTACCAATAACCACGTCAGCTTGCAGTCCAGGTATACAGATTTAAATTATACAGAAACAAAACAAGCCTGGGTTGAATCACTTGACCTGAGTTATCAGTCACCAGTGGAAGCTTTCTGGCAAAAGTTTCACACGACAAAAGAGAGAATTTACTGTGCTGATGAATTTGTGGTTAATTGTGAGTGATGTTGTGTATGTCTATAAGGGGGGAATGTTAATGTGTACCCTTGGGTAGGTTGATAGATAGGGAGACATCCCTCATTAAAGTAATTAGACCAGCAGACGAGGTTCCCCAGGCCCAGGAGTACATTTGCACACAGTCTACAGCACACACACACACCTAACTGCATACTTTCACACCCAGGACCACATCAATGTGCTCTGTCATTTACTTATTTCTTGTTGTCTCACAAATCCATTCAGTTGTTTAAAGCAAAGAGAAATGTCAGGTCCCAAAAAAACATGTTTTTGGGTGCCAAGATAAATATTACACTTTCTGTATACATGTTTAGAATGTCTGCCAGGTCTTACAGGTAATAATAATAATAATAATAATAATAATAATAATAATAATAATAATAATAATAATAATAATAATAATAATAATAATAAAAACCTAAATAATGGTTACCTAAAGTTTAGACATTTGCTGTGAATATATGTAACCTGTCAGATACAATGACAGACCATAATTAAACCACATTAAATATTCAGAACCTGCATACAGTATACATGGAGCCACCTTTACCTTCTGTACTAGGTAAGGACATCCTAGATTCTACTATATACCATTAAAGAAATTAACTTAAGTCTTTTTTTTTTCTTTCTTAAGTTCACCCTCTGGTGCATTTTATTAATTCTTAATTCTCCTTGAGCACAAAACACACACATCACACACACACACTTCTAAGCTTTGGAAAATAACTACCTGTAAGTTAAATGCACTCAAAATGTTCACTATCCAGTGGCTTGCAAAACTATTCATACCCCTTGAACTTTTGCATATTTTGTCACATTATAACTACAAGCATAAATACATGTAATTGAAATTTTATGTGAAAGACACAAACTGTGTGAGGGGTCCATTCACCAATCATACAAGCAGACCACCAGCTGACATTAGAGCTGGAAGCCTGGGCAAAGCTTAAAATCAGTGAGACCCAAAAGTTAATAAACAACAAACAACCTAAACAAAGTAGTATCAGTACAGACACTGTATACTGTTTACTGAATGGCACTGTTGATGGCATACTTTCCTTGCAGCGAGACGGTTCTGGGTTCAGGTCCAAGCCCAGAATACTGAAGTATGACATTTGCTTGTTCTCCAAGTGCATGTATGGGTTCTGTCCGGGTACTCCAGCTTCCTCCCAAAGTGCAAAAACATTACTGTTAGGTTAATTGGTCTAAAGTGATCTGAATTCTTCTTTCAAGTGTGTGTGCATGTATATGGTTGTTTGTCCTGTCTGTCTCTGTGTTGCCCTGCAGAGGACTGCTGATCTATACCCCGGCTCTCACCCATTGACCGCACTGGCAACCCTCACAACCTTCACAACCCTGAAAGGACTAGCACATTAGATAATGGATGGATGGGTACAGACTCTGGTCCCAATTCACAAAAAGAGGAAAACCAAACTGTGTTCTAATATCAGCAGAGGGAAGAGACCATCCCTCTGCTGGTCCAGGTGGAACCATGTGAATGTGTCTACCTGTAGCTTTCTACACTCGGTCCTAAAGCAATCCCCAGAAGTCAAGTATGGACATCTGGGTCAAGCTGTATTTGGGCACTTGACCCAGTATCAAAGGTAGCCATTGGGTACAGTGTATAGGAGGGCTACTGTTTTCTGGTTCAGGTTTTCTGGGTTATGGTGGTAACAGAACGTGTGTGTGTAGGCTCTGGTTAACAACTCAAGAGATATTTTGTGGGGGATGCTATCAGGTGCCAAATTTATTTTTAGGGGCAATAGGCTTAACAAAACAGGAGCTGTGCAATTCTTGGGTAACAATGAAATCTGCAAGCTCTGCCTCCTGTCATTTGCTCCATTTTCAAGACCTCAAGGCCTACCTTTGAGTAGAATTTGTTTTGCTTTTTTTTCAACTTAGGAACCACAAGATGGTAGTGATGTTTTTCTGTTGATATGCTCAAGCATTTGGTACACAGTTCAGAGTGAGTGGCAGGGATGAGATATATATCTCTTTAAAGTCACAAGTGTTCAATCTGAGCCAGAAAAAAGTGGAATGCTTCCTGTTTGCTATGGAGATGTCGCTTCATTACAGGGTTACCGGTGATATGTTCCTTCATTCCCATGATGCTCAGAGTGATGGAGCCTGCTCACAATGTGATTGGAAGAAGATACATTTTGTATTTGGTGAACTACTTGTGTGTTGATTTGATATGTCATTTATTTAGGATTTCTCATGATTACTATGTTTAACACAGTATGATAACATGGATGAGCAGCAGAGAAATGATCATTCTTCCATGTACTATCAATGCCCACAAGAATGAACAAACATCAAAAATATAAAAATAGTATAGAGTTATCTGATTAATTAGAATTTAATTATAATTATTGCAGCGGAAAAAAGAATTTCATTAATACATGATAGGATTGTTGAATATATGTAATTCAGCTCAGCACAGAGCCAAGAACATTGTAAACCAGTTGGCTACATTTTTTAGCGGTAGCAGAAGTGCTTGCTAGTCCACACCTGTTGTGACGGATAAAGCAGCAGGCTTGTTGCATATGAAAAGATTCATACATATTGAAACCACAGCAGGTTTGATCCCGCCCTCATTCATAATCCATATTCCTTAAGAGCAGCAAGAGCAAAATGCTTCTTAGTGCTTAGCTTTGGCATTCATTATAATACATTCTCCCACCGCTGCCTTGTTCTGACCTGTGAAGGTAGAGGAGGGTTCATCTAATAAAGCTTTGTGGCCCACCTATAATAACATTATACATGCAAGGCATAATACATTTGGTACCATGGAGACTACCTGGGGCAGATAGACAGGGTCAAACCACAAAGGAGGAGGTATTGGCACATTGAGAAAAGCTCTTACCTAGTTTCTATTGTATTTTTCTGTATTTTTCTGTTTCTTGAGAGTTATTGTTTTGCTGTGACTAAGTTTGAATTTCCCTTTGGATAAAAGAAAAAAAAATCTATCCATGCTGGTATAAAGTATTAGTAACAAAAAACCGGAACACTGCAGAACAACTTGATGGTGCTGGATTAACTGAAAACCTGTAAGCTGAGGAGTCATTCATTCACACTTCACCTTGGGTCACGTGTAATTAGGCCTGATAAGCTAAGTGCTACAAATTGTAAGGTTTATTAATTTTAGCCAAAATAAAGTGGCTATTTGGAGGCCCAAATATTTTCTAAAAGTCACCAAACTTTGTATATGCATCAGATGTGAAATTGTGTGTTAAATTTTTCATGTTTTAAGGGCTTCGTAAAAGTCCCCCCACAAACTGATCAACAGCGCCCCCTGAGCAACTATCAAATTACCCTCCACATTAACCTTAATTTAATGTAGAAGTCTGAAATTTGGTACAGTTGTAGAACTCTCCAAGACCTACAGGAAACCTTAAAGTTGTACATCTTACCATGAAACACAAAACGGTTACCGTATTTTCCGGACTATAAGTCGCTCCGGAGTATAAGTCGCACCAGCCATAAAATGCATAATAAAGAAGAAAAATCCATA
>CAEFZY010044180.1:0-19083 GCA_903066815.1 Brachyrhaphis roseni
CTGTAGTCCACTTCCTGCTTTTGGAGCGGTCTCTGGTCCGCTTGGTGTTCACATATCAAACCGAAGCCAGACCGAGGTTTGGAGGACCAGAGGTCAGAAGTCAGTTAGTGTTCACACCTCACCAATCTGACCGGACTTTGACTAGACAAGCAACTGGAATTGGGTTGAATTACATCAGAACTTTTCTTAAAAGTCTATTTTTTGTTTTCTCAGATTAAAGTTTCAGACCATAATCTGTTTTAAAACTGTTCAGATTTAAAGTTTTTACAAAGTGATCAGGATTTTTCTCTCCTGGATTCTTTATGTACCATAAATCCAAATGAGTCCGAACCACCTCAGACTGTTACTGTCTTAAAATAACTGAGGTTGAACATTTACTGAAGGAAATCATTTAAAACTGAAATTTCTTTATAATTTAAAAACAAATGAAAACAGAAGGAAGGAAAATACTTTTAGTTCTGATTTGTTCTTTTTTGATTCTTTTGTTTGTGTTTTCTCTGGTTGAAGAATGACTTTTTTCAGACAGTTACTCAATTTTTATTGCTATTATTTTGAATTTATTTTTGGTGGGAGCAGCTGATTAGCATCTCAAAATAAAACCTGACCTTTGACCTGAAATCCCAGAGGAGTTGGACAGGAGGCTTCATGATGCTAAAAAGTGGATATATTAGGAGGAAGTTGAAACCATCACTTCCTTTTCAGATTTGAAGAGGAGCAGCAAAAGCAAAGGAGGATGATTAGCAGAGCAACTGATGATGTCACTCGTTTTACTGTGGAGTATTGATATTGAGCTGATAGCAACCATCTTCAGTCAGAGGCCTCTACAGATTAATGCCAGACAGACTGCTAGTGGAGATCATAGTATTACTGTCTGCAGTGACTGATAATGTTTAGTTTCTCTTTTTTAATTGAATTCAAATTAAATATATAACAGTCATAGAAACAAAGCACAAAAGTGGAATAAGGGAAAAATGTTTTATTAATAGAGAAGCTATAAATGAATCCACTGCAGGTGAAATGAGCCGTTTTTATTTATAAATTTCTCACAGTGTAAATAATTCAATAAAACTCTGGAAAACTTTTATTTATGAAGAAAAACTGAAAAAATGAAGTCATGAAGCAGCAAAATGTTTTTCTGTATTTCTTTACTGAAATGTGTAAAATGTAAACGTGAAGCAGCACAAGAACAAAACTATTCAAGCTGTGCAGCTTTTATTTTGAAAACCAGCCATTCCTTTTTACCTAATTCAGTTTTTGCTATATTTCAGCTCAATGAGGCAGAAGTATAATAAACGATAAAACAGAAGTTCATAAGGAAACATCAGGAGATCAATAGTAACAAAGTTTCTCTTCAGTGAATTTTAATGATCAAATGAAACGTGAATTTACTGTAAAACATGAATTTACTGTAAAACATGAATTTACTGTAAAACGTGAGCAGAAGGAGTTGACTGATCAGGACAACAAGCATCCATCAATAAATACCTGCAGCCGTGTTATAATACAAATGGTTAAAAAAAAAACGTGGCTTCTGCAGCACTTCCTGTTTAGAAACTTCCTGCAGGCCAGAAGGAAATGTTCAACCTGAAGTGGCCTCGCTGGGTGGCGAAGCGCCGCTGCAGCCTGGCCTGCAGGTGGCGCTGCGGCTCCTCATATCAGAGTTGTGTGGTTAGTAGGAAACAAGCCGCTCTGGCCCCGCAGCCGTCCTCTCCACCACGCCTGGTCCGAGCGATCCAAAACCTCGATGATGTCACCTGCACAGAACCCCAGCTCGTCGTCTTCCTCCGCCTTGAAGTCGTACAGCGCCCTCACCTGGACGCCGCCGGCCCTCTGCAGGAAGGAGGACGGACATTTATGACTATGCAGCTGCAGAACGACCGGATAACTTTAATGATGCGCTACCATGAACCAACCTGAAATCCTTTATTCAAATTTTAACTTTATCAGGAACAAACATCAAGTTATGCATCAAATCAGTAAAAATAAACAAAAACTAACTTGACGTTCTGAGGCCTCACACACACACACACACACACACACACACACACACACACACACACATATCTCTGCCACATTGTTAAAAAAAAATAACAATCATCGTTTAAAGACGGGATCGGTTTCAGGAACGTTTTCATCCACCTGTCACTTGGTCTGTCTCATGTCAAGTGATTTTGATTAATTGATTAATTGATTAATTGCAAAAGGCTTACATGGACCGGAACCAATACGCCTCTGAGCATTGTTTTAAACATGCCAAACCAACAGGGGGCAGCATAACGCTAATCAGATTGTATCAGGACAACCAGGACTTGATTTGAGTGTTAGAATAAACAGTTAGTAAAATGAATAAACAGTTAGTAAAATGAATAAACAGTTAGTAAAATGAATAAACAGTTAGTAAAATGCAGGTTATATTGCTGCATTACTTGTTGCAGGTTGTGATGGGCCGACTCTCCTGCTGCCACCCAAATACAAATACAGAGTTTTCTTAAATCTCCACTCTGGTCGGGTATTAATGATAATATCATGTCAGCTGTTTAGCTGAAAATGGTTTGGTCACTATAAACAGAACGACTGTCATGAACTGATCCAACCGCCTGATTTCTGCCGCCCTGGGTGGGGAGCCGGCGTTCTGTGTGAAACGCTAACAGCTAGTAGACGTAGCGGCGGCTAACCGTGGGCAGAGGCATGGTTTCGGAGGTGCGGCGAGGCGGGCAGGCGGAGCTGACGGGGCTGCTGCGGCCCGTGTGTCCGATGGTGTGCGCTCGCTCCTCGAAGCCGGAACGTTTAGCCTGAAACAGGAAAACAAATAAACACATTAATGTCGAGCAGTTTGGAGAAACTGAGGCTCCATGCCGTATTTTGGGTCGTTAAACTCCAGTTAACGATTAACTGACAATTTTTCAACAACCGATTAATCGTGATTAACCACGATTGATCTGATGAATTATTTCAGCCCTAGTTTTAATCAAAGAGTCTGATTGAAGAACTTGGTATGAAAATGTTAACCAGGATATAAATTCAAAATTAAAACTGAAGTTTTAATATATTTAACATGATTCTTATATGAAGCCATTTTCTTTTTGCCTTTGATTTCCAGCAGAGCCTTTAGTCTGGATGCTGCTGAAATAAATAAATAAATACTGTAACTACATAATAAAACAAAGTGATTCTGTAATGAGTTTGTTACCAGCTGGTTGAACGGCTGGTCGGAGGCGCGGCGCGGCGCTGCAGCAACGGCTGCAGCAGAGTTTCGATGCTCAGGCAAACTTCCTCTCTTCACCTGCAGGAAGGAAGCAGCAGAGCTCAGATAAAAACACAACAACCTCGGCTACTCAGACGCTCACAAATCAAAAACTTTCTCAAGCTTTCGGCTCAACCTGGACGAGGAAACTGACGACAGTTACAGCTGCAAATAAAGTTCAACTTTATTTTTCTGAACAACTTTTTCCTGACGATGATTCTCAGATGAAATGATGGCGGTTCTGATCCGATCAGTTTAACAACAATCAGTCAGATTTCAGCAGAAAGTGATAAAACCCAGTTTCTGATAAAAACTGCAGCAGATTCAGAGAAAAGTTTTCAGAGAAAAGATGGAGAAACGGATTATTAACAAATTTATTCATTTATAAATCTGGTTGTTTTTTAATCTGCAGCAAAAAACAACAAATCCACAAAAAAAAAAGAAGTTTGCAGTTTAAAAACTAAAATTATAAAATTATAACTTTTTATTTTGTGTTTGAGAAAATAAACAGAATAAACTTAAATTTAAGCTGAGAAAGAAACTAAATATGCAATTAAAAGTGATTTATGTGAAATCTGTTCTTTTAGTTTCACTGCACTGAAAAAAACAAGCGATTCTTTGAATTAAAATAAACGAATTACTAATAAAAGGATCAAATCATCATAAGATTAAAAGAATCGATAACATGATTCCAGGACGCGCTTATCAAAAACTATTTCCTTATTTCTCAGAAACGCAGCTCAGATCTATTTTCATGCATCATAAAAAACTAAAAATGTTTCACAGAAAATGATTCATCTGAATAAAACAACAATTTATAAACTAGGATTTAAAGTAAAAACAATGAGACGTTATGTTTCTGTTGATGGTTTAAACTTTGACACATCGTCAGATTAAAATGATTTTTAATCCTTTTTATTAAGCTCATATTTCTGTGTTCAAATATTTTATTGCTTTGATGTAATATTATGATTTTAATATTACATCAAATATTAAAATCTCGCTGTTAACAGAAAAATCATCATAATTAATAGAAATAAAAGCATTAAAACTGTTTTTGTAGTAATTAATCTAAATAATGTCTGACTTTATGAAATAAATCAACAGTTTGGAAATATTTTAATTTACTGAAAATTAAAATTAATATTATGTGAGTGAATGTATATGTTGATGTTTTCTTCCATAAATTAAAAAACAAACAGAAACTTATTAAAATCATCAAGAATTTTTACACAAATATATAAAAAGAGGAAGTTCCTCTCTGTGAGTCAGATCCTAATAATAACTTTATATAATTATTTATATTCATTTGGTGGCATTAATATAATATAATAATATAATATAATATAATATAATATAATATAATATAATATAAAAAGTGAGTGTCACCATGGAGACAAGCGGCCTGTTAAAGTAAAGGTGTCCAGGTGTGTGTCTACCTGGGGACCCGGGGGGCTCCTGCCCTCCTGGCAGCCATCTTGGAGGCAGATCTGTCTGGTTTTGGAGATGGACGTGGTTTTATAAAACTCCACCAGCTTGTTGAGGGACGTGAACTTCTCGGACCACAGGAAGTACTGGCCCTTGTTGTCCCGCATCACCTTGAAGTGCTGAACGTCGTTCTCATGTCTGGAGCAGAAAATTGATCAAAGTTTATAAAGTTTAGGTCTGAAGCTCAGGATCAGATCAATAAACGACAGTTTCAGTTTTTAGTTTTCAGTTCAAACTCTCTTTTCATTCAGACCCACATTTTTATTTTGGATTTTTTAACAAAAATCTCATTAAATAAACATAAACGCTGCAAAATATTTTCTCTAGTTTTAGTGCAAATATCTCAGTAAATTTGGAAAAAGACAAAACTAACTTACAGGTAATTTTTCAGCAAGATATGGGAGATTAATTAAAGTAAATAATTTCTTAATATTGATGAAGGTTTTGGTAAAAGTTTCCTGTTAGTTCGTTTTGTCTAATTTCAAGTTTACTGAGATATTTGCACTAGAAGCTAAATAAAAATACCTGATAATATTTAGTGCTTTTGCAGTGAATGTTTTTATTAAAATATTTAACATATAAAGTCAGATTGTGTCGGTGAACTGAATCTAGATGCTTTAGATCTTCGTCTGAATGAAAATGTTTGTTTAGAAAACAGGAAGCTGCAGAAGAATCCCAGTTTATTCCTGAGGATCAGCTGCACTGCCCTCTGCTGGTCAGCCTGCAGAACTGCAGCTAATTGTAAAACATTTCTCAGAAATAAACCACCACAGGATTCCTGCTCAGGTGAAAACGTATGAAATGTTATTTTACTCATTTTTAAGTCTGGATGGAAAATAGAAGATGTGAAAAAACTTTTCAAACTTTTTCTGCAGTAATTTTTGCAGATTCCATCCAAATATTTTTACCTTTTCACAAAATAAACATTAAATGCAGTTTGGTAGTAACTAGTTAAGATGTTAACTAGTTACATTTACATGGAAACATGTTTACTACGCTGTACTTTTCACTATTTTACTATTTTACTGTTTCTCTCCTGTAGTAAAATTTCTGGATTTTCTTCTCACTGAAGGAAAAACACAGAAATTCAGCAGACACTCACAGCTGCAGTCAATTAAAAAATAAGTTTTTTTATTGACAGAAACTGATTTGGAAACATTTTATGTTGCCTGATTTTGTTATTTTTTGTTACTTATATGAATTGTTTTCATTTTGGTTTTCAAAATACCAAAATTTCCACTTAACTTTATATTTTGATCCATCTGATTATGTAATTTTAAAATATTAAATGATGGATCATTTGATTAGTTACTTTTCCGGTTAAATGTTTTACTTTTGTTTTATACTTTTAAAAAACTCCTGACATTTAAATCTGGACATTTCAGACATTTTGACATAAATCCTCTTTATTATTCCCTCAGATGAAAATCAGTAAACGTCTGAATATAAACATTTTAAAGTGCAGAACCTGAATAAACGTGGAGTTTAGCTGATTCTGGTTTTATTTGTTGCAGAGGAACTGAAATCCGTTGAGTCAGTAAACGTCTGGATTTACGTCCAGCTGCAGTTTCTGTTTATGGTTCCGACCATAAATACTCACATGGAAACATAAATACTTCTGCTGGTAAGTCTCAACATTTTCTACTAAAATAACAGCTAATAATATCTTAAATTAGCTTTGAGAGTTGAAACCTCTCCTTAGTTTTTACATAATTATTGAAATAGTTTTATTCATGATCATCTCTGCATTCTGGAAATATAATAACTTTACAGCAGCTGTGAATATTTCCAGGTTTTATTTTTGTCAGAATCTGGATTTGTTTTTCCTTTTTAGTTAAAAATTTAAATCTGTTTAAATGAAAATTTGTTGCTTTTCTTTGTTTTGGGGAAATTTGAGCCAATTATGAGTTAAAGACTGGAATAATTCAACACTAAAATTAAAGTTTCTGTGTTTATAAAAATACAGAATCACCTGAAAAATATGAGAATTAAAACTAACAATCAGTAAAGTTTGATAAAAAAAAAACTAAAAAGGTTTGAAAAATATAGAAAATATAGAAAGTGACATAAATCCTGTTTTTAAAACTTACATTTATTGTTTATAAGTTTAATTTAGTTTCCTTTTTAATACAACAACCATAAAAACTCATTTTATAAGATTTAGATTTAAAAAACAATAAATCTGACAACTTTACTTTATTTTAGTTTTCTTCTGTTTTCTTTTGACTTGATAATTTTGGCCCACATGACAACAAGTTTGGATAAAAGTTTATTAAATTGTTTCTGTTCCATAAAGATGAGATTTTGGGGTAACAGAGTAAAGGGGGCTAAATATTTCTGCACATCCGTTTGACTTTAACTTTATAACTTTACGATTTCAACAGATACATTAGTGACCGTCGCATGAGAAAATGTTATCTTAGCAGGATGTGAATACTTAATGTCAGGGTGTGAATACTTTACATTGGGGTGTGAATACTTAATGTTTGGCTCCACCTACTTGACGGAGATGGAGAAGTCTCCCGGTGAACTCTGACATCCTCGGATCACAAAGTCTCCGACCGTTTTGTTCCTCAGCAGCTCCTCCGCCTGGCTGCGGCTGGAATCTTCCTTGAACCAACTGGAAAGCAAAAAGTTTTCAACCCCCAACAGATTCAGGTGGCTACACGGCGGCGGCCTCATGGTGCTGCGGGCCTTACTCTGGAGTCTGCAGGTCGATGTAGTTTTTGGGGATGTATCCTTCCTGTCCGTTCATCTCAGCCTTGCACCAATCGTCCTCCAGGTTTATGATCTGACCAGAAACAGGTGGGGGAGGGTCAGGCAGGCATTACTCAGCAGAAACAGGTGGGGGAGGGTCAGGCAGGCGGTGCGCTGCCCGCAGGCCTCACCTTCAGGATGTCGTTCTTCCTGAAGCTGAGCTCCTCTTTCGACGTGGCGGTGAAGTCGTACTTCCCTCTGGCCTCCATGTTTCTGCTCCAAAAGTCGGACGAAAGTCGGAAAGACGAGGATGAAGATTCTCTGCAGGGAGGAAGAGGAGGGAGCAGGACGTTTATCGGGATGCGCAGCTCTGGAAGTCACTTCATAGATTCATAAATACACTTTTAGGAATATAAACAGCTAAAAACAATGAAATAGTTGGAGAAATTGTGGAAAGGTGGGGGATTTTACTCATATATTTTGGGATTGTCCGAAGGTGGTTGAGTTTTGGAAAATTCTTTAAAACGTTTGTCAGGAGGCGGAGCTAAGCTTCCACAGGCCAGTCAGATGATTTTAAATCTGATTATTTTTAATGTTTCTCTGTGAATCTGACAGAGAAGCTTTGAATTTATCCAGTTGATAAATTAAGATCTTAAAACTAAAGTCTTGAAGCAGTTTCAGATAAAAGCAGATTATTCTCAACGTTTGTTTATTTTAGATGTTAGCAGCATTTTTTCATTTTTAAAAATCATCACAACAAAGACCAGCAATAAGTTCAGCCGTTTTATTAAAGAATAAAGTAGAAATGTTCCAGAAACACATGATTGGACTCCAACTGTTGATCATTTCAGTTTCTGTTTGCATGTTTTATGTCTTTATGATGGAAGTAAAAGCAAAGAGAAGCAACATAAAACATTAAACCATAACAGAGTCAAGTTATGGTTTTATGAAAATGCAAATAATCCCTGCAGCCTTAAATAAACAGATAGTTATTACTGGATTATTGATCTTTGATCAGTCTGGATGTTAAAGAGAAAAACTTTCCACTAAAATGATCCAATAAATCATGAAGTTAATAAAGAATGAATTTATTTATTAACAGGGAAAATGAAACTCTGAATATAATAACTGGTTATGCTTCTCTGTGGAGGAATCTGCTTAGATTTAACTCCAAACTTTGACTAGGCCACTCTAAAACCCTTTAGTCTTTTCAGGAAAAGTTAACAGCAGAAGGCAACAGGAATTAAATTAGTTTTCTTGAATTTATGCAGAAATTTCTTCTGAAAGGAAACAGAATCTGAAAATATGAAACGATGTGAAGTTTAAAAAAAAGAAAAAACGACATTAAAGATCAAAGTTACGAGAAGAAGAATCAGATTCCTGCTGCTGTTAACTTTGAAATGTTAACAAATATTACTTTGGAAAGTTTTTTTTTCCATTTTGCACCTGGAATAAATGCAAATATGTAAATATTTTAGTTTATTCAGGAATTATGGTGGTAAAGTAAAATTTCATTTAATTCAATTAAAAATGAAAACTTTATTTGTTCCAAAGGAAAATGAAATGCAGCAGAACTCGGAGTAGTGATGCTGAGGGCCGGAAGGACCTCCAGTAGCAGTCAGTCCTCCAGCAAACCTGGAAGCTTCTGACTGAAGACTGCTGCTGTATGACATGCTAACAGGCTAACAGGCAGCAGAGACGTTCTGATGACATCATCAGCTGCTAATCCAGCTCCTTTGCTTTTGCTTCTCCTCTTTAAATCAGCCTCCAATAAAGTTTCATTAATGTTTAATTAATGGTAATTAATCATGAATAACATCTTCATTAACATTCAGCTGTTCTAGCGGCAGATCGGATCTGAAGGTTAAACTGCACAAAATAAGCTCAAAGTATTTATTGACATTATGACCTCAAAGGTCAAAGTGTTTAATCTGGAGACCAACATGAAGTCGGCGAAAAACGGTATAAGAGGAAGAAAATGTTCAAACCAGTTTTACTCTTTTCTGCAAACATGACTCAGCACTTTGCAGTTTGACTTCATCAGATCCGAACATCCAGAGGGAGATCAGTGGCCTTTGACTAGGCCACATGACTTAAGAGCAGAACAGCTGCTGGACTTTGTTTACTAATTAGATGAGCTTTGTTTTATTTGGGGAATCAGATTAAATGGGGTTGAAAACATAAAACATATAAAAACTTAATAAAGGTTTGTGGTGAAAATGATGTTAATAATTTCCTAATAATATCCGACGTCCTGGAAGCTGCTCCATATATGGTCGAGAAAACAGGAAACGAAAAGTTAATAAAACGATGAGATGAATAAAGACGCTAGAGAATATCGGGTAAACAGTCAGGGGTAAACAGTCAGGGGTAAACAGTCAGGAGTAAACAGTCAGGGGTAAATCCTTTAGGGGTAAAACCATCAGGGGTAAACAGTCAGGGGTAAATCCTTTAGGGGTAAAACCATCAGGGGTAAACAGTCAGGGGTAAAACAGTCAGGGGTAAACAGTCAGGGGTAAACAGTCAGGGGTAAAACCATCAGGGGTAAAACCATCAGGGGTAAACAGTCAGGGGTAAACAGTCAGGGGTAAAACCATCAGGGGTAAACAGTCAGGGGTAAACAGTCAGGGGTAAAACCATCAGGGGTAAACAGTCAGGNGTAAAACAGTCAGGGGTAAAACAGTCAGGGGTAAACAGTCAGGGGTAAACAGTCAGGGGTAAACAGTCAGGGGTAAAACTGTCAGGGGTAAAACAGTCAGGGGTAAACAGTTAGGGGTAAAACCATCAGGGGTAAATCCTTTAGGGGTAAATCCTTCATCAGTCTCAGTCTGATTCTCTGCTGCTGCGTCTTTCTGGCGCTCGGTTTTCCCACAGACTTGAACGTCTCAGTCTGAGGCGGCGCAGCGACGGATGTGGTGAGTTTATCATAAAAACTAAAAAGTGGTTCCTGTTTGGCTGCAGCTGCACTTTGCAGACGAACTCTTCTCAGCTCTAAAAATATCTAAATCTGATGCTCGGCTCGTTTTCCTGAAACTAAAGTTCAACTACGATTCTTACAGAAATATTCTCTGTGGTCTGAACTGAGCTGCAAGGAAACCAGAATGTAAATCAGATAAATGCAAACAGTTTGTGACGGTCAGAAAATTTACTTTAAGATATTCTGTGAAGTGGAGGAGAAAAATCCTGGTGACACTTTTCTCCTGGTGTTTCCCAGCATGCACTGGGTCTGGAGACGGGCGGGACCAGCAGCTGCAGAAACTCTGAGAAAACTAAAACCTGGCCTCAATATTCAAAAAATCATCTGATATTTTCAAATACACAAACTCCAAAACACAAATATAGCATAGAAACGCTACAAAAAGATGTTTCAAAACCTAAAATTAAAATAAAAATGTTACAACCAGAGGAAATGGGAGCGAAAGTGAAGCAGCAGCTGAAGCAGAAGTCCTCCAGGCCACCAGGGGGAGTCTGGAGTCGGTAACATTAAATATGTTAATATCTTTAATATTATAAAAACTGCTTGTTTGAAAAATGACACTTTGCCAGATAGTCTAGATTGCATTTGTTTGGTTTATTGTTGGTTTTTGCTTCTATTTTCTCTCATTGCAGCATTTTGTTGTTTTTTTTCTGTTGTTTTTTTTGTATTTGTGAGTTTTGGAGTTTAATCATTCATATTTTTGCACCTTTAGGCCATCAAACTAAAACCCAAAACAACAAGAACAGTTCCAGGTCGTAACAGTGGACGATGCGGCCGACGTCCAGCTGCGGTTCTGTAAATATAAACATGCAAAGCGACTCTGGATTCATGCAGAAGTAAAATAAACTGCTTTGAATTGTAAATCGTGTCGCTGATCCAAACGAGTCGAACGGTTTTAAGAAGATGGATTCAGAAATGAAAACGGAAAACCCAAAACCTACAGCTCCGACTTCCTCAGCGCAAGGTGGTGAAAAGGCGTGTGTGTGTGGGTGTGTGTGTGGGTGTGTGTGTCACACAAAGTAGGTTAAAGAGGCAAAGCAGAAATCCAGGCGCTGCTTTGCAGAAGCCTCATCATGTTTTGCTGAGCTGCTTTTCTTCAGACTCTCGGTTTTAAAAGCTCTGAGCTGAAAAACTCAACAGATGAAAAAAGTTCTGCAAACATTTAAAATCTGATCATTCAGTTTGTTTGACAGAAAATCTGATATTTACACAAATAAGATGAAGTTCTCAATGCAAAATTAATGATGAATAAAATGGAAATTTGAACAAAATGTTATTATAAATATTAAATACTTCAGTGCCTGACATCTACAGAATGAAATGAATTCCTGAAGTTTTTCTTATGAAGACAAACTGAAAACGTTGTCAGAGTTAATAATGTTAACTTTGTGTACTTTAGACTTTAGTTTGATAAAATCTAATCTCTAGAAAAGTCATTTTTAACATTTTTTGGTTATAAAAACAAAAACAGACCATAAACAGAAAAGCAAAAAGTTTTCAGTTCCAGACTCCTTCAGGGAAACCTGGGTTTATTTCTGAAGATTATTGATGAAGATGAAGTTATAAAAATAATCCAGATATGATGGAAACAGATCATCTTTACGGACAGATTCTGTTTTTTTGCAGTTCCTTTTTAAAATAAAACTTCATTTTTGTGCAGCTGAGGAACAGAAAGTGTTTGCAAAGAGAGCGAGAGCGCAGCGCCGCTTCCTGAAACAACTCAATAAATTTCTTTTTTTTATTACTGTTTACATTTAAGCTGCGGTTTAGGAAACAACGACGCTTCTGTATTTTTTGCAGTGACTCGAATAAATGATTTACAGTCATTTACGACGTTGAAGTAATAAAACATGTTTTCCTCTAAATCTGTTTCTATTTTTAACAAACCGTGTTCCTGTTTGGAGAAAAGTTGCCAGTAATTTAACACAATCACATACTAATAATTATATCAGAATATTAACATTTTGGGTTCGTCATAAACAGGATGTTAAAATTGTATTTTTACTTCTAAAACAATATGAAAACGTAAAACTCCTTGGATCTTTGAAAACAATCATACAAAATAAAATCATTTTCACTCTGGCAGAAAATGTTCAGGATGAAAAAACAAAAATAAAGTGAACATAAAATATAACGTTTGTTTTTATGTAATCACATTTTAATTGACAAAAAAATATTATATATTTTCAAATCAGAAAACTTTTTTGCTGATAAATTATTGAATAAACAGACATATGAGATCAATAACAGATCAATTGAATCTGATCTTCAGCCATCAGATTGGAGCAAAGAGTTTCAGGAAGTCCTGATCATTCATGGAGCTTCTTTAGAAATGCTGACATTAGCATTAGCTGCTACATGTTAGCATTGAGATGCTATTTCAGGCTAGCATAGCTTCTCTGCTAGGCTAACTCTTCTTAGCACAACCTGAAAACAGCAATAATCGTTTCCAGCATCCAATCAGATCGATTAGAAACAGAAATGAACCCCCAATGGACCAGAGAGAAGCGGCTTCGTTCTCGCTGCTGTTAGCGAATGTAGCTGTGCATCAGATTACGGTCGTACTGGGAACACAACACAAAGGTTCCAGCTCCCATCATTGGTATATAAAAACTGAAAATGGGATAAAATCTATGACATTAATTGATTAGATGGAAGTCCCAGTTTGATGGTTCTGTCTGTTTTCCAGGCACTTCAGTAACTATTTTACCTTCAGTTTTTATGAAAAACCTCAAAATGAAAACATGACTTCAAAGAAATATGATTTTACAATTTGATGACTTGAACTTTGGTCTATGTCTCTTTAAGAAGCTCCTCCATGATGCCGTTAACATTTCTTAAATGTTGGACTGAAAAGAAATGAAATAATTTCTCAGATTTCTCAGAAATCAAATCAACACCAGATCTGTTTTTAACGAGGGACAAACATCATGGAGAGCAAAAACAGTCCAACACAAGTTGATGCTTCAGAAATCATTACAGACATTTTTCTAAATTCATAATTTTATCAGCAGGCCACAAAACAAAAATTAAAGCTGCAGTATGTAACTTTTATGGAAATATGTTTTTTACATATTTGTTAAAACTGTCTCCATGTTCAGGCAGTAAAATATGAGACAAATAATCAGTAGAACAAAAAGAGATTCTTCCTGTGGTCCAGCTGCCATCTGCAGAACCAGGCGGTCAGAAACAGCCAATCACAGCCAGGAGGCGGGGCTATGCGCTGTCAATCAGCCTCAATGCTTTTTCACATTAATGAGTTTATTCTTAGACTTATTTTATTGTCATTGCTCAAAGAATCATAAGTAAAATTGTCAATGAAATGTCGCAGCTTGGCCACCAGAGCAAACACAGAAACACAAGTGTATCTATCCTGGATCATTTTTAAATAAGTTTCAGATTTTATCTGACCTTTATGAAGATTCAGGTTCATTAAGGCGTCTTAGCACGATGACATGTTTACTGAACTTATTGATGACATTAATTTAAACTTATTGTAATTTAAACTTATTGTAATTTAAACTTATTGGCTCTTCAGGCAGAAAAGGTTTCGACCTCAGAGGAACGAAGTTTCAGCGTTTCAGCGTTAAAACGTTTCAGCAACATGAACCGTCTGCAGCTTTTCTCTTTCCTTCTGTTTTCATCCTGAATAAATGACATTTTTCTAATCAGTTTTTCACTCATGCTCTCGGGTCGGCAGGCGGCCGGAGGTTCGGTGCCTTGCCCAGTGGCACGTCGACATTTAGAAGGAGGAAGCTGGAACTGAACCCACAACTTTCATTCTTATGTTTTTTGCTCAGTAGGAAGACCAAGGCCTAAATATGAACATGTTAGTTAATATGTTAATATTTAAAGGTTTTATTAATAACTGAACCTCCATTTGTTCTCAGGAGAACTCTTGAATTTTCCGCCTGAATGCGAAAACGAACTGCTTCAGTAATTTCTGTGAATTTGCATCAGTTCCTTTTTCAGCGGCGGTGAGTTCAGGGAGGATCCGGCAGTTTCAGAACCAGCGGGTGTTGCTTGCAGCGTTGCAGCGATGCATGAAGCTTCACTGCAGCGCTGCTGACAGAATCACTTTGGAAAGTCAAAATGTTTCTAATGTTTGGTGATGTGACGGTTCATTTTAGAGGATTTAAAATCCAGCTGGACAGAAGAGATGATGTTAGTTTCAGAGCTGATCTGATCAGTTTCATATATTTCATATTTTATCAGAGCTGAACTGCTGCCAGCTTCATTTTGATCATTAAATGATGAAATCATCACTTTAATTTGTCTGGAATCCAAACAGAAACACCACTGATAAGTTCAACTGTTCTTATCAAACTACCAGCTGCAGGTTTTTATCTGCAGGATGAATATTAAATATCAACGTTTCAAACACCAGAAATTATGATTACAGTAAAAGGAGAGCTGAACAAAAATAAAGATTTTTACTTTAAAACAATGAATTTAACATCTGGTCAGTTTTTAAAGTCTTCTCTATTCTGAACATTTAACCTGCTGGATCCATCCAGAAGAAGGAAGCCAACGTGGCCTAATCAAAGTAAATAGCACAAAAAAACATTACAATTTCCTATTTTCCTAATCGGAGCAGATTTACGTTAAAGAGCAGTAAAGACCTGGAGTCTAACCTGACTCTTCCTCTGTTGCTGCTGCACACTGCTGCTCAGCTGGCTGAAAGGGCTGATGAACTGACACGCTGATTAACCCTGTAAACTAGCAGCAGCACGTCTATTAGGAAGCTAAAGCTGCGCTAACGGCGTTAGCTTCACTAACTCACTGAAATCAGCTTCCAGAGTTACTGAAACAAAAACCCATAAAATCTCCTAATGAAATGATGAATTCCATGTTCATGACGTCACAGAGCGCGTTGATGCTGTTCAAACTGAAATGTTGTGATAAATGATTTAGTTCCTGTTATGCTCATGTTTTCTCTGTCCTGCTGATTTCTCCTTTTCTTAAATTAATTTAAACATGTTTTGTTTGATTGAAACATAAAAAGTGTTTTTCTGTTTGTGGATCTGCTGAAGTTTCACCGGCTTTACAAACAGAGGCAGAAAATTTCTCAAGAATAAAACTGAATGAAATGAATATTTTAAGGAGAAACGTAGATTTAAATGATCAGATAAAGTCAAACTGTTAGTTCAACTGAAGTAAAACCAGCAAAAGCAAAATAATGGATGATATAATAACCAGATGAACTAGAGGCCTTCGTTCTGGAGCCGCTAAGAAAAACTACTTTTGTTCTGATTCTGGTGTTTTTTCAGGGAACCGTCTCTGCTTGTGGGGCGGCAGCAGATCAGGGTTGACCTTCCTGAGGGCTGAAGGTCACAGAGCTGCAGGTGAAGGAGAATCAGCAGGAGCTTCAGTCCTTTCTGTTTGCAGAAAACGTTCAGAGTGGTTCCTCTTTCAGCCTGGAGCTCTTCTGCTTTTCTACGGCAACTCCAACATTTACAGTCCAGAAAAACTCAGAAAATCTGATTTTATTTTCTGATTGAGCTTTAGATAAGTGTGTGTTGGGGGGGTGCGTGTGTTGGTGTGTGTTGGGGTGTGTGTGTGTGTGTTTCTGAGCTCACACTTCCTCAGAGGAAACCGTCCTCTCTGCAGCTGCTTCGGACTGAAACCACTAAATTAAGTTCAATAAACTCGTTTCTGTTTCTGTTTTCTCTCCATTTTCTGCCTTTCAAAAGCAAACCGACCAGAGAACAGAAAAATATTCAACTTTTTATGTGTTCAGAAAGTTTTCTGTGGTTTCCTGGCTGAACTATAATAATCTTCAAACATTTAATGACCCAGAAAGTTTTTAGCGGAGAGAAAAAGAAAGTTTTCTGTAAATCGCTTTGAAATCGTTGCTTCAGCAGCGAGAAACAGAAAGAGGAAGAGAGTCACCTGACTGCGACAGGAGCCTCTCTGTGGTTCATGTTGTCAGTTTTTCAGCAGTTTTTACCTTTTCTCTTCTCTTCCTGCTGCTGAAGAGCCGCGGAGCTCCTAAACCCGGCAGACGGTCCCCGCTGGGCGGCAGCGCGGCGGCATCATCCAAAAACTGAAGATCCGCAGTCCGGAGGAAGACTGGTGATGATGATGATGATGATGATGATGATGATGATGATGATGATGATGATGATGATGGTGGTGTCCCGGGGAGAAGATGGAGTCAGCCGCAGATGAAGGAGCGCAGCGTTTGAGACGCACAGGCTGAATGAAAGCCGCCAAATAAATCAACTTCCGTCTGAAATGAACATATAGATTCAGAAAATATGGAGCTGCGGACTGACAGCGCAGCGCCCCCTGCTGGACTCACCGCCACTTTATTACTGTTTATGGTTTCATATTTGCAGACGTTCATTTTCCGTTTAGCAAAAAATGTAATAAATCTGCATCATCAACAGGTTGCAGTTTAAGGGAAGCAATTACTCATTTAATCAGCTGTGAAAATTATGAAACGGAAAAATGAGATGACGCAAAGATCCCAGCATGCACCGGGAGAAAATGCAAACTGCATGAATAAAAACTTTAATGCTGCAAGACAAAAATAAAATATCTGGATTTTATTCAAAACTCGATTCAGCAAAATGACAGAAAAGTTTTTCACATCGATGGGAAAAAAAAGCAAAATGAAACGATGCTTTTTAAGAAGTTTTTACAATTTAAGATCTTTAAAGTGTGGCAGGCACCTTTTGTTGAGCCACATTTATCAGAAGTTACAGCTGCTCATCTGAGTCGCTGCAGAAACTTTTCCAACTTTATTAATATTCAAACATCCTCCTGGGTATCATAATTCAAGTTTCAAATTAGGATGTATTTCTAATTTATTTTATTTTGTTGGATTAAAGAAGTTGTAGTAATTATCATCAGAGATGATCTGAATGTATCAAAACTTGTTTTATTGTGCAGGATGTCAATAAATCCTCATATTCATGCCTTAGAGGAGCTGCAGTTATTACAGGTAATATTATCCATAACACTGAGGTGGTTCACATATTTTGTGGAAGAAGTTAAAAATGTACCTGCAAAGAGCTAAAAAATGAAAAAAGTCTTTATTAACTGATATGTTTGCAGTAATTTCAGACGAGAGCTAAATGTTTGTGTGTCTGTTTTTCCTGTTGAGTCAAAAATGCAACATTTACATTCAGAAGAATCAATGTTTAGTTTTAGAAGCATCAGTAAAAACAGCTTTAAATAATATTTATTTATATTTATTGTCCCACTGTGGAGAAACTCAGGAGTAGCAAACATTTAGATTCACATCACATAAAAATATGAAAAACAAAATCAGAAATGACATAAAAACAGCAAAATCCAATCCCACTGATTAATATGAATAAATTATGTTCATATTAAATGATTAATATAAGAATAAAAAGTTTTTACAACAAAAATATTTTATTGAAGGTAACAACTATGTAAAATTAAACGTCGTTTCAAACGGTGTAATTAATTAGTTATCAGCGGATCGACTCCGTCAAAGTTCAGTCCTCCTTACCAGCAGGGGGCGACTGCACAGCATCACGTGTGCTGTGTCCCATGCATGTGGCGACAGTGGAGAGGAAAACTTCCCTCCAAAAGGAAGAAACCGCCAGCAGAACCAGAACCAGAACCAGAACTGACCAGAGATTTCAGAACCAGGAGAAATTTTTATGTTCAGGAGATTTAAAGACTTGATATAAGAAAAATTACACATTATTTTCCCAATTTTCAGATTAAAGTTTATGAGTCTGAAGCATTCATTTTTTCTTTCTTTATGCTTACATCTAAAAAAAAAATAAAAAAATAAAGATAAACAGTTTTAAGATGTAAGCATAAAGAAAGAAGAAATGAATAATCCAGACTCACAAACTTTTATTTATATATAATTTAATCTGAAAATTGGGAAAATAAAATGTGACTCAGTGGAATAAGTCGAGTTTCTCTCCAGAAAACATTTCAGCAGTTAGTTAATTAACCTAGCATGAATGGATACGATTAGAAACAGGAAAGAAGCAGAAATATTTACTGATTCTGAATAAAACGAATCAGTTTGACTGGAGGAAACATTTTGCTCAGATAAACTGGAGTTGGTCAGATTAACACCATGAAATCTTCACTCACACGTTTGTTTTAAAATTTCTGCTAACGTGTCTTTTCACATTAATTGAAGAATTTTCAGCTTTTTAAACATGAACTTTAAATCAAATGTTCCAGTCAAAGAACCTGAGCTGCTGCATCCTGCATGGCGGCTTCCAGGAAAGTGTGAGGCAGCGAGCGGCTGACCTGAATCTCCAAACCGCTCACACACACCATACACACACACACACACACACCCCCCCACACACACACACACACCCACACACACACACACCTACACACGCAGCAGCTGCAGGTAGAAACACACATCCGTTTCACACCCTGTTACTCAACACCACAACTCTCTCTGTCTCACAGAGGAAATGCTGCAGGTGTAGCTGCTGATGATTGAACTCATAAAACCTCCTCTTCCTCCTCCTCCTCCTCCTCCTCCTCCTCTTCATTCTGTGGTTCCTCAGGGCTCAGTTCTTGGTCCTGTTTTATTCGTCGCTGCCTCCTTTTGGTGTCTGTTCTTAGAAAACATGGCGCCTCATTCCTTTTTCCTGATGTTGCAGTCACTTGGTATTGCTACATCCACCACAACGGCTTTCCTCTGTTGTTTATCCACCAC
>CAEFZY010044182.1:0-11847 GCA_903066815.1 Brachyrhaphis roseni
TCAAAGTCTTAGAAACGGTGGAAAAACTTTCCAGACCGACTGACGACTTGAATCGATGCTTTTTCAGATCCTTTAGCTACTTCATGTTGTCATTTTAGTAATTTCTTGATTGAAAATGTCTGACTTTAAATCAGGCCTTGGTGTAGCTTTTGAAATTAAACCCAGAAATGTTAACTTCTGTTAACTTCTGTTAACATTTCCATTTTAACATTAATTAATTAATTAATTTAACATTTTATGTGTTAACATTAACATTTGAAGTTACCATTTCACCCAGAAATGTGGTGAATTATAATTATTAAACACAAGAAATGGCAAAACTTGGGCAAATAAAGATGAATAAAAGTTGATTAAATACAAATCAAGTAAACTAAATGTAACAGATAATCTGTGGTATTTGCTAAACTTTAATATCTGTTTCTATCAGAGGAAACCGATTTTTCTAAGAGTCTAAAGACTTTATTTAGACCACAGGTCTGTAACTGTAACACAGGAAGTTTTTTTCCTCTGAACAATCCCTGGTCTCCATGCTGCTGCTGCTGCTTTTGGATAGGATCCCACAGTGTTGCCCCGGGGCGGGGCAGAAGGGCAGATTGGTGTACAACATGTCTGCTCCGTTCACCCACAGCCAATCACCAGCCAGGAAACGCAGACCGGTCCAAACCTGCAGAAACAACGGATTACTTTTACAGATCTGTAGAGTTTGGTTCATTTGTGTTAAGCTTAACAAGATCTGTGAAACTGTCAGATAATGCTGTAAAATTATTTTTGTACATAAGCAAGCTTATAATGCCAAGGGAATGAATATCATTTCATTATTTTTCATGGATAAAAGTAGAATTCCTGTATTTTTAATTAATCTTCATTGAGTGTTTTTTTCTTTTTAAAGGTTTGGGCCAATAGTTGAGTTGGAGCCAAATCCACGTTATTTATCATTTGACTTAATTTGCATCGAGTTTGATGCTTTAAAATGATTCAAATCAAGTTTTTCCTAATTTTAATTTATTATAATGATATTTTGTAAGAAGTTCTTCTAAATTGATGTTTGCCTCCCACCTCCTCGGTGTCGGCCTGCATGACCTTGGTTTTGATTAAGTCCTGATTGTCTGCAGGCTGCAGGCTGAGCAGATCGTAGCGCAGGTTGCTGTCCCTGGAGGACCGGAGGCCTCTGCAGTGCTCCAGCGCCTCCTCCCAGCTCCGGTTCTCCTTCACCAGAACCAGATTTACTGCCATGCAGATGGACGGGAGAGGAGAGTCACAGCCACGGGAAGCCGTCTTCTTCGTCAGTGAGGAGATCGTCCCGCAGTCACTGCTGACACTCGGCTTTCCTAACCAGTTTGTATATTCGGCGTCTCCCCAGCTCCATTTCCACGATGCTCCTGTGAAAAAGAGGTAATAAATTTATTGGCAATGTTGTGTTCAATAATCCTAAAAACACCCTCAACTCTTTATCCTGCACCAACTCGGCAACTTAAACCAGAATTAGTCTCTAAATGTTTGAAACTGTTCACTAAAAAAATGCATGCCACACATTTCAGATATTTTTAATAAAAAAAAACAACAACATTAAAATCAACAAAATTTAAACATACATTTGCAAGAACAGTAAATGTATGAAGTTTGGGAAGGATTATGAAATTAGGGATTATGAGATCAGGTCAGCTGTTAAAAGCTGCAGATGTCCATCAATAACATTTATTTATGTGGCAGCAGAGCAACAATATAAACAGCCATGGTTGAGAAACAATAAGACTAATTTAAAATAACAATTCAGAAGAATCGATTCCTGCAAAATATACAAATAAAAAAAGAGCTTTTAAACAGGAAGTCACACTGAATGATACTCATGTCGACTTTTTGTTTTGGGTAAACATGAATTGCAAATCAGTCAAATGTTTAAAGAAGCAGGTTTCCTGAGTGGCAGAGGGAGGGTTGATAAATGAGTTTCTTTCCAATCCTTCTCAGCTTTCTATGATTATTATTATCACATCAAAGTGTTATTATAACTGGTTCAAAATCAAGTATTTCTTTTGAATGGTCAACCATAAAATCCCAATGAAAAATCTAAAGGTTTGAAGTAGAAACCAAAGTTTAGGTTGGCACTGTACATATTAAACAAGTGAATCAGTTCAACATGATATTTTTTTGAAATCATGGATTCGGCAGCGATCGTTTACCGTCTCTGTGAAGTCCGATCCAGGTGGGAATATCCCGGCCAAAGAAGATGTTGTCAAAAGAGTTGCTAGAAAAACTGACCAGGTCGTAATAGTTTGACTTGCAGTAGTTCGACGCTTCTGACCAAGTCTTTGCTTCGAGTATAAAGTAAATCACATTATACGTCTCGCAGGTGAAGAACACACGTTTTTCACAGTCTATGACGTAGATCCTGTAAAGAGAACATCGACATTTACTGAATCATCAACGTTTCAGAAAACAGGATTAACAGAAGATTCTGGGAGTCATGTTGCAATGTTCATCCCTCATTTAAAATATATTCGGAGGGCTTTGATTCTTCGTGTATGTTTCAGAAGTCTTTGAATCGTTGGTGGCAGAAAATTAGTTGTAATTTTATGTTTTTTTATATGTAGAACACCTTAAACCTCCTCACTGCAATTCAAGGTAAACTTGATTGATCCTCCCACAAAGCAACGTTATTTCCACCTGGAGGAACTGCTGGTATTAGGAGTCTGGTGATCCTAAAACCGGTTGTAAACAGCATAACAAAGGAGCACTGTTGTGATGACGAGTTAAAAGTGGAGTGTCAGAAAGAGCAGGAGCTTCTTAAAGAGACAGACACCCAATTTCAAGGTGTAAAATTGCAAAGTAAAATTACTTTTAAGTCATGTTTGATATGTTATGACACCAAGGTCTAAGGGTTCAGGTGTGATAATATAAATGTGTCCAGAGAAAGGAAGGTGGAAAATTAAAATGGCTTATTACAAAAAGGTGGTTTCACAAACAAAACACAGAACAACTTAACACAATTAACACTCAATGCAAAATGAAAGACAACTGGAGCTGTAATAAACAAGCGTGAACTCAAGACGATATTTCTAACGTTCACAATGAAGAGGATGGTAACTGGTGAAAAATTTTGCAAAATAATAATAATGACAGGTAATTAAGTCTCCATGTAGAAGGCTTTAATTTTACCTGACAATGTTGACTTAAATCGTTTGAGTCACTCACTTTTTGTCGTCGTATGTGACACAAGCACAGCTTCCCTGGGCGTTTAAATAGTTGTCTTGCCAGTTGACAGGGTGGGTTTGAAAGTCAGACCAGACCCACTTGGTACTGGACTGCGTTGTGATTTTGTGCAGACCGATCCAGGAGTGATACCGCTTAAGGTCCACAGCGTTTACATCCGACGGTGAATAGAAGGTGGCCAGGTCAGTGAATTCACTGCAAGGACAAAAAAATAAAGTCATGGATTTGTAAAGACATCCAGAAGATGATATATGCAGGCTGTTAACTTTTAAAATGTATGAGTGCATGAAAAAGTGAAATTATGTAGCTATATTTCTTTCTTGACTGAAAAATGGTAGTAGAGAAGTACAACATAGTTAAAGAATAGATACAAAAAGTAAAAGCTTTTTTTTTTTAAAGAGGTAAGAATGTAGTGCATCAGTGTTGCATAATAAAAGAGGAGAAACAATTCAGAGTAAAAACAAAAAAACACCTTCTACAATAATGGAAATAATGAGTAAACCTGCAGCTTTAGAGCAATGTTCTCATAGGCTGTAAGTTTAGTAAGTAGGACATTCTAGACCTTTATTCAACCAGCATTTTATTTGTACCACATTCTGAATTTTACAGCACATCTGATAGTGTGATGGACTCAGTTCAATTTGGAATAAAATTGCAACATTTGTTCCATTTTCAGCTGCTGTGGTTCTTTCACACTGCTCTGTCAGACGATCCAAACTAGTAAAACTTGTTCCGCCTGTGGGGGGCGCTGCACTAACAACCACTGAAGAAAGCAACAAAAAACCTCAGAAGACACTGAGCGCAACTCCCTTCCTCACAAACCGTAAAGAAAATCAAGACCAAGTAATTTCTCCTGTTTCACGTTTGTTTTGATTGCATTTACCCAGAATGCCTTGCGCTGTAGTTCTCTTCCTGCTATTGAAGCCTTATCTGGTCCGCCAAAATTCACTAATGGAACAGACACTGAGGTTTTAGGCCGACCAGAGTTCACTTTTTGCTCCACATCAGAGTTTGCTTACGCAGTCACACATTCCCAAACAAACCGGACATTAGACAAATAGTCCAGAGTTCAGTTAAAGTGAAATAAACAGAGCTGTTTTTTTCTGCAACACCTTTAGTCAGCATGTACCTGAAGAAGCTCCAGAAAAGCAGAAAAAGGAGAGCATATGAGTCACAGAACATTTGGAAGCCCAGGAACAGTAACTTCAGCTTCCTCAATGTTCAGGGGGTGAAACGTCACGGGTTAAAGGTCGTTAAATTCTTCTGGGTTCAATTAACTGTGAAAATGAACTTCATACTTCCTGATGATGTCATCCTGATGACGTCATCCCACAGGATTATGCAAAGAGCAATAGCGGTGGACCAAGCACAGAACCTCGAGGGACACCAGATTCTTCCGAATCAAGAGGACAAACAGCTTCTATGCAGCAAACTTCCAGAAAACTGCAGAACAGCTGAAACACCGAGTTCCTTTAAATCAAGACTAAAAACCAACCTGTTAACAGTTTCTCCTGATCAATAATAAATTAAATAGACCAATATTTATAATGTGTATTGATGATGGAACTTAAAATGTAAAAAATGTCAGTTGGTGATGTTATGACTTTATTTTTATGATTTAAAACACTTTGAACTGCCTTGTTGCTGAAATGTGCTGTACAAATAAACTTGATTGATCGATAAAGGCTAAAAGATGAATTTCTGCAAAGCAGCCCTGTGATCACATTAGATCTTTGAGTTCATTATGATTCTTGCTGCTCTGAGGTCTAGAAAAACTCAGAATATTTACGATAATCTTGAAACTAAGCAAATATGAGAATATGGGTTCCTTTAGCTACTCCTCGTTTACCCGCTGAGTTAATGCATCATCGGGAATCTTACCTCCTGCAGTAGCTTTGGGCAACATCCCAGGTTAAAGGATATGTAATGTGTTTGTATGAAATGTCCAGCACAGATCCCAGGCCGTCTACAGCACAGCTGCTGCTGAGGATGAGGAGGAGAATCAAAGGGTCGCAGAGGCTGCTCTTCATCTTCAAACTCTGTTTTCAAAAACCTGCCTTCAATAAAGCAGGGAATTAATTCAGAGGTGAGTTTCTGATCAGACGTGAACCAAATGCATCACTAGGGAACATGAAAAACTAAATATTGAAATGAACATGACTCATTTTAAGACCTACAGTGCAAAAATATTGAAAATCTTAATTGTTTTTGTCTAGTTTCCAGCACAAATATTCTGTTAAAAGTAATTTTTCAGCAAGACATATGCTTGTTTTAAGTAAATAATTCCTTAATACTGATTAAAATATTTTAGCTTCATTGGCAAATAAAGTAACATAACTAGGAAAATGTCTTGGTGAAAAAAAAAATCTACCAGTAGAACTAAAACTTTTTCCATCAACATTACTTACTTAGAAAAAGCTCATATCCGGCTGAAAAGTTACTTTTATCTTATTTCAAGTTTGCCAAGATATCTGCACTGGAAACTAGACCAAAAGTACTTGGTAAGATTATGTGTTTTTGTAGCATAAATCCCATCAGATTCAAATAAAACTAATTAAAGCACTAATGTGTTTAAATTGTGCCATTACCTGCCCAGATTCTTCCAGTTGAGGATCTAGCAGCTTCTTCCCGTCTCGTGTTTTATTTATAAAAGCTCATTGTAGAGATTTAAAACAACCATCACGCCCACCTTAATCCTGCCAACCTAGAAAACATTTGACTTCTGGCAAATGAAGGACAGATTTACCTGCAGACCTAAACATTTAGCCCTGAAGCTTTGGAGGATCAGGCAAATGAACCAAAAGGAGTTTGTTTTCTGCAAAGCACCAATAACATGAAGTCGGTTCATACGGAGGTTTACTTGGATAAAATTCAATGTTTCTGGCTTATAAATTCTGACCTTTAATTAAAAAATAAAAAAGTCAATACTTTATAAACAAAGTAGCAATATCCTAAGCATCTGTTTAGATTTAGACAAAACGTTTTCCTTATTCATAGAAAAGTGTGTAAATCTCCCACCGTGTCACTAAAGAAATAAAATTCAACACATTCTAGTTATTTGGGACAGTAACAGTAAAACTGAAGCATTTTCAAGGAATGTTTTCAATCTTTTCCAGCACCAGAGATAAAAATACAAGTGAACCAGAAAAAAAAAAAAAAAAAAAAGAAAGTTTCAATTTACTATCTGATATTTATTACTAATGTTACTGAAATGTTTTTGACACACCAATACACCTGACTGGTCTGAAAACAGAATGCTAATAATTATCTATAAAAAAAATATATCATCCCCCATTTTCAATAATTGTCAAATTTCAACAATATGTTTTAATCAAATGTTAGATTGCATTTTATAACAAAGTTTGCTGGTTGAATATCAAGCACTTTATAAACCTCCATTTGAAATTCAAGCACCTGCATGAACCCATTAGCGCTCGATGGAGCAAACATTTCCTCCAGATGACTAAAGACCAAACATTAAAAGCAGAGTTAGATCGCCTCATCACAGAAATGTTTTATTCCCTTCAAACAGTCTGCATGTGAAAACCGCTGCAGCTGCTGAATCCAGATTTCCTGCTTCGGCCTCCTGAGGAACGTCAGGTGGGTGACGATAAGATTCAATGAGAAACTTTCTGAAACTTCTCTGTAATCCCAACCTGCTGATTTATGTGGCATTACGCCACCAATCAGGGAAATGCAAAAGGACTGAGGACACATCCCAGAGGAACTCCAGAGCTCAGTTTGGTGAAGTCACAGTATAAAACAGACAAACTTTCAAAAGGAGCAGATATGAAGTATTTTCTTCTATCTTTCTGGAAAACATGTCAGCAAATCTATGATCATTTTATCTCAATAAAATTTGTAGATCAATTTAACTCGAAATCTTTTTAAAAATGGCAACAAAATGCAGTGAGATTGCTTGAGGCGTCGATAGACGATAGCGATGTAAGCAAAAGGTTGTTTTTACTTTGTATAAATAAAAAAAAGACCACATTTAAAGCCAACTCAGCGATATGCATATTTTATTATGCATCATTTTAAGTGCATTGAAACCTGCAGGAATCACATTTCAAGAAAACTCCATATTACATCTGAAATGCAAAAAGAAAAACAGTTACTTTAGTTCTACAAGGCCGGCTAGAAATTCAGAAAAAAGGAGATAAAAATCTAATTTTCTCTCAATAGATTTTTTTCAGACTGAGGACTTTGTGAGCTGACCTGGGTTGGACATGCTCCTCTCCAGCATCTTTAGGGTTTCACCGGTCAGCGTGTGGAGCTCGTCCTGCAGCCGGCGGTGACCGTCCAGCGTCAGGTGCCAGAAGCACGACTTCCTCTTCCCCTCTTTGCAGAGCTGGTTGCAGGTTTTACGGAAGCAGCTGCTGAAGCACAGGTTGTGGCGGATCGTGTTCTTCCAGCCGTCTGGAGCCGTCTGAAAGAAGGGGAAGTGCTCTCTGCAAGAGCAGAGGAACCGAAGATGAACCACAATGCAAACCGGAAACGTTTTCCAGCACATTTCAAAGATTCTAGACAGAGACTGATGAAAGATCAATTAGTGTAGTTTCTCTCTTAAAAATCATTAGGAATGGCTTCATTTCCCCCATTTTACAAGATAAAAACTCCCATTTAAAAAGAGCAGAACCTTCTCAATCCAAAGTGTGGCAGTGGAAAGCAGCTCATTTACTTTTAAAGGGAACCAGTGTGTCTGCATTCATCAGCTCTTTGGTTCTGACCTGGTGAAGTTGTAAATCTGCTGGACTTTCAGGCTCCCCGTTTGGCTGCTCTTGAGCGCCAGAGCAACGAGGACGCAGTAATTCACGGGCGGACGAGGCCAGCACCCCGGCTTCAGGGACTTCAGGTCCTGAGAGACGGGAGGACAAAACCAAAGCTACCAAACAGAACCGATTTGTTTCAACTTTACAGAACGATGTTAGAATCCATTCATGTTCCTCAGGGTCTTCAGAAAATGAAAACTGAAATTTAACAGGTTGTTTAGGACTGATTGGTTCATGACAATCCTACATTGATTTCCAAGTTTTTGTGAAAGTTTAGTAATAAAATCATAAATACAATGTGAAACTGTAAATAGAAATGACCAATTCTGCTAAAAAAAAATGAATCTCTGAAATTTTCTAGAAATAGTCTCAAAAGTTGAAAAATTTGATTTTTTTTTTCTGCTTTCCAAGTTTTCTAGAAAATTTCTGAGATAAAAATTATTTTTTTTTATTATTGGCAAAAATTTACTCCAATAAGTCATTGTAGAAAACACACCAGCAGCTGAAATGTCCACTTCAATCAGCAGCAGCATTTCCATTATAAATATGCACAAAACTGACAATATTCCACTAACGCCGAAAAACAACAATTTTGCATTTGTGGCGTTTTCATTAAATAAGAAAAGCAATTAAAATCAGAGGTGAATAAGTTTGTCCATTCGACAAGTGAAAGAAAACATGCCGAGTCATGATTCATCTTCCTGGTTCGCTCAGAGGAAACATCCAGTTGTTGATCATGTGAATCAGGTGATGTGGGGGGGAAAAAAATAAATAAAAAATTCTTGCACCAAGAAAAGTTTTTTCCGAAACTGGCATGTTTATTTTTGAATCATCAAACTTCGCCTTTAGATGGTGAAGGAAACGCAGCTGCTGCTGCTGAAACCCTGAAAAGCTGCTGTTCTTCCTCACCATAACTTTAGTGATCTTCCCCTTCCGTCTGGTCCGGACTGGTTTGCTGGAACCTTCTTGTTTCTTTATCTGAGCGTTAAAGACGAGGAAAATAAACAGAAATCCACATTAAAACTCCTCATCGTGTCAAAGAAACATTTAAGGGCCTTATCTACAGGAGACAAATAAAATCCTGCTATTTGATTAAATCTGTTTTTACGTTAATAGAGCAGAATAAAGATGGTCTTGCTGTGCAAGTTTTATTTAATTAAAAACTAGCTTCTTAATGACAATTTAGTCTAAAATTGGTCTGACTTAGTGGAATAATTTATTTTGCCAATTAATACATTTCAGTTGTATGCACTCTGACAACGTATTGTTTCACTTAAATTTTATTCATGAGAGAAAATGAGAATGGATTTGATTTTCTGCTCCAATCAGGTAGGAAATAAAAGCTCAAAGCTCCATGAATCGTGGGAACAGTCAAAATTTAAACCAGACAGCTGCAGGTTTGTTCAAATATTTCACACTTACAAGGGAAACTTTTGAGTGCTGCTGCTTTTGGACTTGGTTCATGCATCATTTTAATGCAGAGCTATAATTTGCACAGTTCTTCTATTTTAATTCTTATACTTTGTTTTTCTTTGCAGCCTGAAATTACGCTTCTTGCAGAAGATACAGAAAAGGTAACAAACTGATGCTCCATCTTTACCACACAAAAGATTCTTAATTGTGCAGATTGCCTAAGAAATTTGAAGAAAAAAAAACAAGAAAAAAGAAAAACACATGCAAGTATAAATTAAAGATAGATTTTCTGAACATGTAAATCCCACCATGAATGAAGGACAGAAAAGTGATAAACATTTACTGCATGTTAAAGAATTTATTTTTAACAAAATTTTAACCAAGTATTTTTGTCTAGTTTTTAGTTCAAATATCTGAGTGAACTTGAAATTAAACCAATATAAAACTTAGTTAGCTTTCCGGCAAGACATATGAGCTTATAAGGAAATAATTCATTAACATTTATGAAAATGTTCTAGTTATAAGTGAAATAATTACCAGTGGTGCTAGTACATTTTCATCAATATCAAGGAATTATTTATTTTAAACAAGCGCCTACATCTTGCTGAAAATGTAAAGTTTTTCTTAAGATATTTCCACTATAAAGTAGAGCAGAAATACTTGCTAAGATTTTGTGTTTTTGCAGTGTAGTAAATGTAAAAAGCCAAATTAAAACAAAAGGTCAGGCATCAGCATTGCATGTTATTTGTGAAAGATGAGATCTACAAACTGACTTAAATAAGTTAAAATCTATTTTTCCATCTGAAGTCGATTCCTGTGTCATCCAGACTTTTTAAAGTAAAGCAAAAATACTTGATAAGATTTTGTGTTTTGCAGTGCAGGATTTAAATGGGTAATCCTCGTTCCTTCATGCATCTTTTGGATTTTTTTTCCCCCCCATTTTGTATAAAACTAAACCCCTAATTCATGCATCTATGAATGAATTAGGGGTAAATGCTAAAATCCACATGCGGTGCTTTAACCTCTGTGTTTTTAAGTGATTCTCTCAAAGAGTAATGCGAGTTTGTTACCGTGTGTTTCTCTGTGGAGGAAGCAGGAAGCAGCAGTTCCTCCTGATGGGGACATGTTTGCAGATCGGATGTGGACGGACCCTCCGTGTCCCCGGCCTCCAGCTGGAGCAGCCGGTTGGCTTGACCCGGTTCAGGCTGGAGGTCAGCGTCCGAATGCACACACTGGACCGGACAGGCGATGTTGGGATTCACCAACAGCCACAGGTTCGGTTTCACAAATGTGTCTGATGGAGAGAAAAAAAGATTAACATTGCATTAAAAAATCTGCAAAAGTGGGAAAAATGACAGAATGTTAAAACAAAAACATTCATTTTTTAATAGCTGGTGGTGCAGAAGCTGAAACCCAACATGAATCTTCTGCTCTGAGCTTATTTTACTTCATAACAAACAACTGGATAAAGTTTCTCTGTGTGTGAACTCACCTGATGTCTTATCGTACCAAATGAACTCATCTTTTCTTCTGGAGGCCCTTGCAGAGGGTCTCTGGGCCAAATATTGATCAGTCACTTTGTCTTCTGTCAGAGTAGACAAACCTCACTGACACACATATGAATAAATTACATTTTACACACAAAAAAGACAAATAAAGCTCCAAATTCTCACTGAATTCCTCTCTGTGTTGCATAAACAATCAAATGTTCATCTGCACCGTTTCCAGTCAGTGGTTGCACGGCAGCTGCAGTTTATTAAAACAATAATATAAATGTTCACCGTTACAGTTTTGGTCAGTGGTTGTTGCCAGTTTGAGCTCTTTGTCCATGTCCCAGTCGGTCAGACCCACAGAGCAGTGCAGGCCACAGAACCGGCCTCCGGTTTTTAGCTGGAACGTCATGCTTGGACGTGCTTCACACGGTTCTTCCTCCCTGATGAAGAGGAGGAAGGTGTTGATTCAGCAGCTGGAGCAGAACAGCCTGATTGGACCCAATCAGGTCTAACAGAGAGCAGCTGGTCTGGAACGGACGGTTCAACCTGAGGATGGCTGTTTTACATCACCTTCATTTACTTTGTGATCTAGATTGAGTGAGAAGCTACTGGTTTGTGTGGTTTAGTCGTAGCAAAACTCAAATCAAACTTTATTTTTCCATTGAAAAACCCCATGAGGAGAATAAACAACATATGAGTTTATTTGAATTTATTGACACATTTGAAGAAAATTCCTTGAATTCAAATACCAAATCATCTTGTTTAACTTTCCTGGTCTGAATGAACATAAACATGTTATAAAATTATTCAAGGATTGTCAGAAAAATTATGTTTTGTTACTATTCTTACATTAACAGTTTTACTAGTTTGTATCTTAGGTTTAGTATTCACACCCCAGAGAAAAGTTGTTAAACTGTGTGAAAGTTTGTCCAAGACCTTGAAGCTGCAGCTGCCGCTTATCT
>CAEFZY010044185.1:0-20149 GCA_903066815.1 Brachyrhaphis roseni
ATGATGGATGGATGGATGGATGGATGATGGATGTGGTTGGATGATGGATGGATGACTGATGGATGGATGGATGAATGGATGGATGATGGATGGATGGATGTATGGATGATGGATGTGGTTGGATGATGGATGGATGACTGATGGATGGATGGATGGATGAATGAATGAATGGATGGATGGATGGATGGATGGATGGATGATGGATGTGGTTGGATGATGGATGGATGGATGGATGGATGGATGAATGGATGGATGGATGGATGGATGGATGGATGGATGGATGATGGATGTGGTTGGATGATGGATGGATGGATGTATGGATGATGGATGTGGTTGGATGATGGATGGATGACTGATGGATGGATGGATGGATGAATGAATGAATGGATGGATGGATGGATGGATGGATGGATGATGGATGTGGTTGGATGATGGATGGATGGATGGATGGATGGATGAATGGATGGATGGATGGATGGATGGATGATGGATGTGGTTGGATGATGGATGGATGGATGGATGGATGGATGGATGATGGATGGATGAATGGATGGATGGATGGATGATGGATGGATGGATGGATGGATGGATGATGGATAAATGGATGGATGGATGTGGTTGGATGCCTCTCTACCTACTTGCCACCATACGGTGCAGTTCCGGCGGGGCCCAGCAGGAGGCATGCCGGAGCAGCCAGGTAGACGAAGCTGTCGGTGCAGAGGAAGTCTCCCTCCTCTGGTTTCTGAGGAGCGATGGCGGCCATCTTGGGGTCCGTGGTGGGTCGCTCAGCTTCGGTGCTTCCTGCTTGTTTCTGGATGGTGTGCTGCTTTGCATCAAGGGTAGAAATCTCTTTAAGTCCGGCAGCATCACCTTTGGGCAGCGGTCTTGCAGACACGGCCAGGTAGACGAAGCTGTCTGATTGGACGAAGGGATCCAGGTCCCCGCAGTCCAGCCCTGAGCTTCTCAGTGGCTTCTGGTACGGCTCTAGAAGGTGTTTGATTTGTTGCTTGGAAGGAGAAAGGGGAAGGGGCGGGTCCATGCCCATCACGGTTACTTTCTTCCTGGGCGGGGCTTCCTGCCTCTGGGGGGCAGTGAACGAGGCCTTCATGTCAGGTTGCTCTGCTGGATGGTGGTCCTGGTCCAAGCCGGCATCTCCACACCCTGAGTCGTCACCGCCGCCGTGTCCGTCCACGTCTTCGTAGGACGGTGTGTTGAGCAGTGAAGGGTAGCACCACTGGAGCTCGGAGCTCTCCTCCCTTCCCCACTCCTTCAAGCCTCCATCATCCATATCTTTCTCTAGCGAAGTGTTGCTGCTGCCCAGTTCAGAGTCGCTGATTGGCTGGTCGCTGTCAGAGCCGCCATCCTCCTGGCTCTGATTGGATAAGGAGAGAAAGATGCCACTGGAGTCAGACTCCAGTGTCAGGTTGGAGTCCGGAGAGCTGTCCTCCTTATAGGAGCTGGAGAGAAAACACAAAGCAGTCGATGAGTCCACTGGGCCAACAGAACAGATCAACCTACTTAGTGAGGCCAAGGCCATGCTTTCATCTTGATGATGTCATGCTCAGGAAGACAGATAGCTGATCAGCAGCAGCTTGTAGAGCGGCTGGGACATGTGTCTGCCTTCATTAGCCACTGGTAGCGCGCTTATCAAGAGGCTGATTTCCACCAAGCCCATTTTCAGGCAGTCTTTCCCAAACCCCTGCAGATTCCATCACTTTCCTATGTGTGTCTCAGTCTGTCTGCTCCTGACACCTGTTCTCAGAGGCATGGTTCATTTTGGTCATATTGTTCATTTTGTTCTGGATAAACGTTCCCAGAACATTATGAACCATGCTTCTGACTGCCCATTCGAGCAACAGGCAGGCTGACTCATCTAATCCTGCAGGGTTATGAAGGGATCTTTTCAGACATCACAATTTTTCAAAGTAGCTTATTGTGGCGTTGAAATTAACTTCAGTGTTATTTCCTCATTTTGCTAAATGAACAGAAACGCTGCAGATACAGCAAATCAGGAATTTCCAGTCAGGTGTTTAATCAGAACAGTGAGGTCTCCTGGAACCAGAACTTTACCGGACCCAAAATTTCTGGACAAGACCCTAACACTCTGCAGCATAACCAGGCATCATGTCCTCCCTGGAACATGTGCATCCATGTCCACGTCTCAGGAGCTGCTGGCCTCCTTGGTGGATGTTGTTGTTTACTGTCCAATCAGGAAAACACTGTAAACATCTTTATGTCATAACTGAAGCATGTTCAATATTAGTCTGAGAAGAATGCTTTATGAAGAACACCGTTAGAACCTTTCAGCTAAATTTGTGGTGTGCCTCAAGGCTCCATGTTCAGCTTCCATATGTTTCTGAATTTTTCAGTGTGAGAAATCAATATTCCAAAATTTTTATTAAAACCGATACAAAACAATGCAAGATGAAAACATTTATGAAGAAATATATCAGAGAGAGTAACTAACAAAAACAATCAATCTTTGTTCAGGAATTACCTTGGCCCAGCAGTGGGGGTGCTGGCAGATTTAGTTGACCAGTCACTAGTTGACCTGTCGGTGTCGGTTGGTGTCATCGCATTCAGCTCCAGACTGACCTGGGATCTGCTGCTAACGCCTGATAGCACAAGCAAGCAGGAGACACATGAGAATCAGACAGCTCACGGTTCACCTGATGGGATTCATTAGAACCCTGTCCAAATGACTGGACGGGTTCTAATAAAGCTACACTTACACTTACACAGTGTAAGTGTAGCTTTATGGACAAAAGGCACAATAAATTTCTTATCATTCCGTCTGAACAAAAGGGAGCATCGTGGCAGTACATGGCTGGTAGATGAGTTTCTGTGACGCACGAAGGTGTCAAATCCCGTTGCTACCATTGACAGAAAAGCTATAAATGTTTGGGCAAGGCGAGAGTTTATGTATTAAACTGACTGGGGATGAATACATAAACTAAAAGCTGGATCATAGACATTTTTATAAGTGTCTCTGTGATCCTGCCTCTTTATTATTAAACTGAATATAATTTCAGATCTTTGTATAACTTTTCTTCAGGTTAACTTAGAAAGTGAGCTGTTATTGTTACAGGTTAGTTTTCTAAACTACAGAAAAGTTATTGTTAGGGAAGCTCAAATATGAAAAATTGGACTGATATTGGTATCCGATAGTAATTCTGCTGTTATACTAGATTTACCAATATTTTATTTTATAATTGTGTTTATCCGATTACTCGATTAATCGTAAGAAAAATCGGTAGATTACTAAAATATTTGTTTACAACAGCCCCAGTCTGTAGCCTGGCCCTGGCAGGTAGGTTCTGGTTCTGCCAGAGAACAGCAGCATAACATTGTTCTCTGCTTTACAGAATAAACTTTCAGAATCCTGAGGCTATCCGTGCTGTGATGACACATCCTAGCAAACTAGCAGGAAAAACAATGTCATTGTTGCTATGGCAACATGATGTTGATCCAAAAAGTCACCATGGGTAATTATGCATCATTCGGATTGTGGGTGTAAACATTTAGAGCAAGGTACTTTATCAATACACAATTTATTTCATTGGAGGATAAAAAACTCCCAAAAGTGACGGAGAGGTTGAATGTAGAAATAAAGGACAGAAACTGTTTAATATAGAAATACTGAACTTTCTCTCCAACATGGTGACTGAATGTATCTGATCCATATCATAAAAGCCTCAAATGAGGCAGAAAATGCTGAATATCATCATTTTACAAATAATGTGTGTTTATTTATTCAGTCAATAGCAAAATTAAGTGTAATTAAAAAACATTAGCTCTTGTGTGATATATTGTATTTGACTAATCATGATGAAGAAGCAACTTTTGAATAAATAAATGAAATGAGCAGATCTGTCTCTTCAGACTGTTAGTTACTGACGTGACTTATAATCAGGTTGATATATTTTATTTCATTTGGCTGTAGGATGATCACATTGGTAGTAACTGATTCAACACCTTTTAATTATATAAATGTTCTTATTTCTCCAGGGTAGCAAACATCTTTAGTCAAGTTGATTAATCAATCCCAGATCAATTAGTATCTGCATCCATCCATTCAGTCATTGTCTATAGCCCCTTTTCAGGGTAGCAGGGTATCTGGGGGAGATGGTACTAAGGAGGGAATATTCCTGTCATTTTAAAAGGTTTAATTGAAACATGAGTTTGTTCTAGTTTTTCTCTGTGTCACCATCTTGGCCAGAATGGCATAAAGGGAGTCATTCCTTCCTACTGTTACCTCGTGCTTTCTCAGGAGGAGTTGCCGAGTCAGTTGACTGTGCTTTCTTACATTGAGAACCTTTTACCACCTGCCACTAATATTTTACTGAATTTGGTTGTTTTATAATTACAATTTCATGGATTTGTATGAGATATGAGGTTAAGGGTTCCACATACTCAGGCGTGCTTCACTCTAAGGAAGATTTGCGCGTATTAGCGGCGGAGTCAATGTGGATTCAAGGCTGAAGTCCACCAGACACAAGGTATTTATTTATGACCCAGTGTGGGTGGGAAATGGTGTTCACATTGAACTGTTTAGTATGCAACACTGACATAAGTTTGGGTGTCTAGTCGAAGGATGCACAGCATCTAGGGCAGCGGCTCTGTCCAGTGGAGAAGAAAGTTGTCTAAATGCCCAGCTAGCTCACCGAGCATCCATTTGAATTGTAGGTAGCCTAATGAAGGAATTTGTCAAGTGAAATCTAGGTAATCAGTACTCTTCACTATGAAACCGTGTGAAGGCAACATGCGCAGTCTACACATCTGAGCGAATTTACCCAGTAAGCCCAAGAATGTGGGAGCCTTTAATCTTGCAAAGCGCATTGAGATGACAACAAACTGAAATGAAGGTGAACCTTGAGTGGATCTTCTGGCTAAATGAAGGCTAAACAGGACGGATTATATCAAACGTAGAAAGACTGAACTCAACCATAGATATGTTACAACTGCGGTACCTGTGTGAAGGGGAGCTTTGTCTCTTTGTGGCCCGGGATGTGTTTGGTACATGTCGCCTCGTTCCCGTCCTGGTTCCAGCAGCGACTGGTACACATCCCGTTGGGGCTGCGAAAGATCCAGGTGTTCCAGGTCTGAGTCCAACTCCCGGGCCCTCCTCTCCAACTCTGTCAGACTGAGCTCTGAGGCTGCAGAGGAGGGAGGATGAGAGCCCCCAAAGCCGATGGGTGGCCTGAGGAGAGGCCATCGCTGCAGGGAGCCTGAAGGGGAATCTGGATCTCCTCCTTCTTCTCCACCTGCTTCCCGTTTTCCCCAGTCATTATCCCAAAGAGTGTTAACCATGTCAAGAACCGCATCCCAACCTTCCACCCCTCCTTCCTCTCCAAGAGTTATTCCTTGTCGGCCATCCACCTCCGGTTTCTCTGTGTGTAGTTTTGCGTCTACCTCCTCTTTTGGACCAACTTTAATCTTTATCCCTCGATCCTCCACTTGTTCAGGCTTTACTTCAACATCCATCTCTTTTTCCTCTTCCTTGTTTTTAGCAACATCTGTCTGGAGATTTTCTTCCACATTTATCTTTTCTTTATCTTGTTTGGTTTCCTCCACAACTACCTTCTCATTTGTCAGGGTTTCTTCTCTCTTCTCCTCCTTTCCTTTGTTTTCTTCTTTCTCTGCCTTGTCCCTACTCTCCCCCCCTCGTTTCTCCCGACTTCTGGACCTCCTGTGTTCCTCTTGCTCTCTGCAGACTCTCCAATGCTCCAAGTTCTGCTCCCTGAGGGATGCTCGACCTACCAAACAGCTCCCCTGTCCGGGCTCTGGGTGAGCGGCTTCCCTCAGTGAGCATCGCCCTACAATAGGGTTCGTCAGATTTGATAATGGGTTCTCTGAACCATGCCGTAGGTGTGGATGCCTCTTCTCCAGGGCTGACAAGACAGAAGGGAGTGGGGGAAGGATAGGAAGATTGTGGAGGGCCCCTCCCTGAAGGACAGTCCTCTTTCGGACTATGATTCTGCGAGGCCAGGTGGACTCGATGTCCTCAGGTGGTCCAGCTGATTCAAAGTCTTCCAGCTGTTTGCTTTCTCGGGGGCTCAGTACTCCCGGACGCAGCCCAGTGGCTGTGCCTGGTCGAGATCTGGAGCAGGACTTGGATGATTTGGACTTGGATCTTGAGCTTTTTCCAGCATGACCTGACTTGGGTTTACCAGAATCATCAAGGTTTCGCTCTGCTTGATCTGCAGGAGCAGCTTCAGGTTCATCTGCTGCCACAGACCTTACCTGAAGTTCACCTGTACTTTCAGCTTGATTGACAGTTTCACTCTCTTTTACTTCTCCATGACTGATCCTAGTTTCTGCTTCTGGCTTAGAAACAAGAGCAATCTCAGCATCAGCTTTAGCTTCTACACTGGATCCAGATGTTAAATCAACATTAGACTGTGATTCAGGTTCAACTTCTGTTCCAACTTTGTTCTCTGCCTGGTGGACGTGACCAAGCTCCGGCTTGGCTTCAGGAACAGGAGCAGCTTCAACCTGAACTTTGTCTGCAGGACCAACAATCTTCTCAGCGACACTCATGCCTGAGTGTTCAGGTAAACGCTCTTGTCTACTTGTAGCTCCGCCAGCTTTGGTGGACGTCCCTCTATGTCCCTCCTTATTATCTGTCCCTGACTGCACTTTTCCCTCCAAATCCCGACCTCCTGGTCGAGTTTTCACCTGAGAGCCCATCCTCTTTTCAGGTAGGTTCTTCACACTGGATCTGGATCCGTCGTCATATTTGTTCCAGCTTTCGGCTCGATGGTGCTCCTGATTTAACGCTCTCATTTCCACCTCAGACATGTTTCCCATTAAGACTTCGCTCACTAATCTGGGCCCACAACCAGATTTACCGTCCACCAACACTAAACTAACACTCCCACTGTCGCACTTAGGCGGCATCCCTCCACCAACCCCTTCTGGGCCGACCTTTGACCCGGTTCGGCTCCTACCCACTGCTCCAGTACCCATCCTGGGAGCGCCGCTAGGGGAGGGGGAGGGAGAAGGCTGGGGGAGCAGCAGAGGAGTTGTGTCCAAGCCGTGTTCAGACTCTATAAACACAGAGTCTCTGTCAGAGCGTAGAGGAACTGGTCGGCCATAACCAAATGTCCCGAAAGTGGATGTCTCCCTTCTCTCCCTTTCTCGGGCTCTCTCCCTCTCCAACCTGCCCCTCTCCCTCTCTCGCTCCCACTCACGCTGGGCCCAACCTCGCTCCATCTCTCGCTGTCGCTCCCTTTCCCAGTCCCTGTCGCGCTCGCTGCGGCCCCATCCACCACCTCGCTCACCCAGGTCTTGCTCCAGCTCGTGGGCAGACAATTGGACCAGCGCAGTCCTGTAGGGGGACCTTCTGAGCTCCTGGGGGGGGGACAACCTCAGGCTCTGGGTTTGGGAGTAATGCCTGGGCTGCATCACATGGGGAGGAGAACAGCGCAGGCTCTGGCTCTGACTGGGACGAGGTTTGGCCGGGGAGAAGAACACCGGAGTGTGGTATCCTGAGGAGAGAGGCGAGCCAGAGAAGGGTGAGATGAGAGGGGAGGTTAGAGAGGAGGACTGACCCAGTCCTGGGTAGTGGCCTGGATTCAGGTAGCTGCCTCCCCCTCGTTCTATCAGCTCCACTGGAGGAAGCTCCACACACTCCAGGGGTTTAGGAGATGACATTGCTTTCCAGGAATGCCGGTTCTCTCTGCTCTTTGTGCTGTCTCCATGGTGAGGGTGGTGGTGATGGTGATGTTTCTTTGATGAGGAGGACACTCCTGGAGCAGAAAAGGAAGACACAGAGGGTGAGACGGATCGATTGAAATGTCCTGGAGAGTGGCATCCGTCTATGTCCTCCGCTCCCAGCTTGAGGGAATCGTAGATGGCTCTCTCATCCAGGCGCCGAACAAAGGAAGGGTTTGGAGTTAAGGAGCGTGGCTGTGGATCAAACATGTCTGACCTGCTGACTCTCAGGGAGCCGCTGGTGGAGTAGCTGAAGCTCCCGTCTCCCCCTCCGTCCCGCCTCACCGACCCCCTGGAGTGGTGGTGATGGCTGTCAATCTGCTGATTGATGCACATGGTGTCATAAATGGATCGCTGAGGGATGTAGCCGTCGCCATAACCCCCTTCCATCCCAACGTCCCGCCCTCCCACTCCCCCATCCCCAAGTCCATGTTTCTCCAGGCAGCAGGAGCTCTTCCTGAAACACCCAGGGCGGCTGAGAGGCTTGCCCATGATTGGAGCAGGGGGTTGGTGGGAGGCACGTCTAAAGCTTGAAGAGTGAATTGTGAAGTCTTTATTTAACAAAATAAGAGTAGAACTGCTTTTCAAACCACTACTAACTGTCCAGGATGTGCAGCTTCAGTCTCCAGAAAGACCATAAAAGCAGGAATAAAAGCCCCTTCTTGTTCTCCAGTGAAGAACTAAGAAATATTCCTGTTGTTTTCATGAGAAGTCAAGAGACTCTAAGTTTGGAAACATCATTCTGTCAAAGGCTCCAGGACATGAGGACACTACAACCAACCTGAAGTCCAAACACAATCCTACATTGAGAGATTTTCCAATCTGATTCCAAAAGGTTGAAAACAGTTTATTTCAACTGGAAAGCTCATCTTCTCTTCCACTTTACTCACATTGTGTCAGAATTTGTATTTATTCTGCTTCTTTATTGTTCCGTTAGCCTGATTAGAGCCAGTTAAATGTCTTTCCAGCCAAACTTTGGTCTGTCAGCCTCAGAGCCACAGAAAGAGGGAGAAGAAACCAGGAAGGATTGGATCCAGTCAGACCTGCTTCTCTCATTCTGCTGCTTTTGATGATTAACGTCTCCTGCATGAGAAAGAAACAAAGCAGAGAAACATTATGGATGCCCTCCTAAAAGATCCTGCTTGTGGAGCAACTTCCTCACAAATAAGCTGCTTTTCTCCAGCACACCATGTCCTATTGATTGCAGAATTAGACTCACTAAAGTTAAATCAGCTAAAAACCAATAAGCCTGATGACATCAACCCATTATTCACTCATCAAAACTGAGAAATGGAGCTTTAAAGCTCCAGGGTAACTTAACTTATGGAAAGGAGTTGACTTGATGGAAAGGGATCCCAAACTAACCAAGCCTCACTCAGTTTTTACATCAGATCTCAGATTTATTTGATTGGGTGGTAAATACTGATCAAATCATTATACTGGGAGACTTTAACATTCATGTTGACTCTGAGGGTGATAGATTAAATGCAGCTAGTTTAGACTCCATTGGCTTCATTCGGAGAATTTGCTTATCATCGTACTTTAGACGTGCTGACATTTGGCATGAAGAAATAACAAAAGTTCTCCATAACCCTGCTGTCTGATCAGTTCTAATAACCTTTCATTTCATTTTCACTGAGTATTCCAAGCTTGAGAGAAAATGTTATTATCAGATCTTTATCAGACAAATCAATCCCAGATCAATTAGTATCTGCATCCATTTTTGAAGCTTTAAAAACCTTCAAGGAATTTCCTCCATATTTTGTTTCCTCTGAATCTCAGGGAGTAATTGAATCTTTAGTCCTTTTCTAAACTAATGTTCATAGTGTTACTTCCTCATTGAGTCAAAAAAGATAATTATCCATAGGAGGTGGTACTGAGCCCGGTTCTGGCTCTGGTTCTGGAAGTTTCTTCCTGTTAACAGGGAGTTTTTCCTCTCCACTGTCGCCACATACATGCTCAGCATGAGGGATTATTATAAAGTCAACCACATAATGCCAGCGCCTCCTGCTGGTCATGAGGAGTGGTGCTGAACTAATTGATCTTTCCGAACTGATTAACTGGAACTAATCAGAATCTCTGATTGAACTGACATGATTTTCCTTCAGATGATATTCGCTGTGAAGTGGCGCTTCTTAAATTAACTGAAATGAATGATGAACAGCCATCTTCCCATTGAATCGCTTCTAAGATTTAGTTCTTAGAAGCTTTATGACTAAAGCTCCATAATCCCAGCAGCTGAACAACTAAACTTCAACATTTGTGTCTCTGGACAGCAGTGCTAAATTTAGACGTCCTGCTGATTCCTGTGGGGAACTTTGTTAGAGGAACACCTACAGCCGCGCTCACACACTGACAGAGCTGTGTGTGTGTGTGTGTGTGTGTGTGTGGTGGGGGGCGGGGGGGGTAAGTTGGAAGCTGCTTGGATCCCAGAGCGAGAGCTGGAATGACGGATGATTCCCTCTGATGACACCAGAACCTGAGGAGGAAAGTTGGATGAAGTCGCTCAGAACCAGTCGAATCGCGATCGCCTTAAAACGGAAACCATTTCAAATGATTCATTTCATTGCAGATTCAGAAGAGTCCATCTGTGTCAAAGGAGCCAATTGATAGCAGAAAGCGTCTCCTGCTGCCGCCGCCACCTGCCAAGCCCCCCTCCCTCTGCCCCATATCGATTAAAGAGTCTGAACCTTGCCGTTGCCGTCGTCATCGTTGTCTCAGCCGCTGAAACCGTCTGTGAATCCGGCTCTCTGCTCTCGTCTTCAGCATCTTCTGCTCCTCTGCTGCATCCTCTTCGTCTTCCTCCGCCGTCGCTCTGTTTTTCTGCCGCTCCTCTCCCTCCCTCTCTGCTGTGAATCATGCCTTCTGTCAGAGGAAGCTTTTTTCTTTCTCTTTTTTTGACAAGCGCTCTCTGCCAACGAACACACCAACGCAAACCCTCCTCCTCCTGCTCTCCCTTCCAGTTTTTATTTACCTCCCTTCAGCCTCCCTCCATCGCTCCTCTCTTCCTCTCTGCCTCCTATTTGCAGCTTTAAGGGCTTTAAAGGCTTCAGATCCATAAATTCCCTCTTTCCATCTCCATCTGTTCTTTCTCTGTTTCCCTTCCTTACCCTATATTCACCATTTCTATTTTCTGATCCAATCTATCTATCTATCTATCTATCTATCTATCTATCTATCCTTTGCTCAGTCTCCCACACACTCTTTTCCTCCGCAGCTCTCTCATCCTCTCGTACCTCTCGGTTTGCCCTCTCCCTCCCACTCTTCACCTCAGCGTTAATGCAACACGCATCGTTGTGGAGGCGGCAGCAGCAGAGTTACAGCAAAGAAAGAGCAACAATGGATCCTCACATGTTGAGCAGAAACATTTAAAAGCATCGTGATCATCAGCATCGCTCTGTTCTTTCCTCCTTGGTTACCTGTGTGGTCAGTGCACTGATGGTTCACCTGCAAAGTCTCATTGGATGAAGAACACTGCCAGCTAGCAGCTAGCAGGAGCAGCTAGCAGGAGCAGTGTGATTGGTCACAGTAACACTCTTTATACTCCAGAAACCACAGAATGAAAAAGAGACGTCAACAAATGAACAGCAATTAAAACTCTTAGACAGAACCAAACCTAACCCTTAAAATATCCATCACAACTTTGAAGAACTCTGATGGGACTTAAACTATAACTGAGTGCAAAAAAAAAAACAATCTGAGTTTATTCAGAAACAAACACAAGGTGGCAGGCTAGATTACCAGGCTGGTTTACCAGGGCTACCAGACTCTGTGCTCCAGTTCTGGACTGGTTCCAGTCTGACATAAAGAACTGGAATGTCTTTTTTCAATGCGAAACTTCTCATCAAAGCAACAGAACCCTATATATATATATATATATATATATATATATATATATATATATATACTCCCACAGGCTCACGTTATTACAGGAAACAGGAAATAAGAGCAGTTACCATGACAACGCAGATGATACACAGCTCTACATTATATAGAGCTTTGTGGATGGCCACAAAGCCTTTGACCTTTGACCCATCCAGTCACTGAACAGATGCTGAGAACAGATAAATGTGTTGATGAGACAAAATTTTCTGAACAGAAACTGAAGTTATTGTCATATTTTCATTCTGTGATCGATGTTCTTTAAAGCTGAGAAGTGCTGGCAACACTTACTCTATGTGGAGGGGTTAAACCTGCTGATCTACTGGGATTTTAACCAACAACCACCCCTCTGGTGTGAACAAGAGCTGTGTGTCTGGTGCAGAACACCAGCTGAGTCCAGCATGAGGAACCCTGCAGCAGCAGACCCCAGAGACGCTGGAGGAACCGGATATTCACATTTCAACATGGACCAATATCTCTGAGGAATATTAATGACACCTTGTTCAACCTGAACTATAAATATTTATTGCTCTTCTATACAGAAAATGAATCAAACCCAGGGTGTACCTAATAAAGTGGACGGTAAACGTCCAAGTGTGAAAGCTGGACTGAGACTTCAAAAAAGTGAAGAATACAAGGACTGGAGCGGATCATGAGGGACTTCAGTTTCTCTGTCCACCAGATAGTTGGTTTGTGTCCTGCCTCCCTCTAGTGGCGACTGGCTGCCACTGACACCTGCCTCCCTCTAGTGGCGACTGGCTGCCACTGACACCTGCCTCCCTCTAGTGGCGACTGGCTGCCACTGACACCTGCCTCCCTCTAGTGGCGACTGGCTGCCACTGACACCTGCCTGAGGTCACTCTCACACCTTGCTGTCATGTTTCGCTGAGCAGAACTGCTGAGAGTCCACAGGCAACGAGACATTCACACAGGAAGCAGCTGCACACACTCGGCTGCTCTATGACTGCATTAGAGGGTGTGGGGGTGTGTGCGTGTGTGTGTGTGTGTGTGTGTGGGAGGGCAAAGGGGGGAATGAGGTGTATGACCATGCAAACTCTAACAGCTGTCACTATGGCAACATTTCTTGCTGTTTGTCCTCCTCAGTGTGTGAAGCTAGCTTTGGTTGCGTCCTGAGGCAGAGAGTCCTGCTAACAGCGTTGTTTGTGTTGACTCGGCTTAACTGTGAGCAGAGGAACCTCTGGTGAGAAGCGATCTTACAGAACGAGGAAGACGAAGCAGGAGCTTTGAGTTTCTATGAGGAGGAGCGCTGGAAGAATGTGAGGCCTGCAGAATCAAAGTTACACATTCCTCAGTCTGGAAGGAGACATCTGGAAAACTTTAACCACAAAGAGGAGGGGGGAGGACAGGACGGGTTTCAGTTAGAGACATTGTGATTTAAAGGTACAGCGACCTAAAATTACACCAGGACTTTGGTCTGATTGAAGCTTCGGTCTGACTGAAGCTTTGGAGCAGAGAGAATGCTTAGAGAGAAAGAAGGCAGAGTCGGTGGGAGGAAGTCTGACCTAAGTGTTCGGCCTCTTCCTTTCTCATGTTGAGTTCAGGAAGTTGACACAGAGTCAACCTCCGAGGGAGGGCTGAAGCAGACTAACATTTTCCTGCTGCCTCGCTGTTTTTCCCTTTTTCAGTGCAGCTGAGCAACAGGAGAGGAACCGGAGGAGGAGTTTCCCACGGAGCCGTCGACTCGCCGGACTCTGCAAGCTTGATGGAGGCCAGCGGAGTTCCCCAGGACGAGGGGTGAGTTCCTGAGGTGGCCGTGGAGGAGACTGAGGGGACAAGGGGGCAGGGAGCAACATGAACCGGTGGGGGGGGGGCAGGTTTTCCTATGAACCGGGGAGGGGGTGCTCCGGACCCCGTTGCAGCAGGAAAAGATGTGATGACTCAGCGCCTCCATGTGGATCAGCAGCGGATCCGGAATATTCTGCTGCCTCTTGTAACTTCAGAACTGCTGAAACATTTCCATCCGACATTCAGAAACTTGGACGGAAACCCAGATCTGCACCACAATTCATTCTGTCCTGTTTGTTCCATAATATGATCTACAGAAAGAAAAGATTTCATGGCTTCATGAAAGGCCATGAAAGCTTCTCAATCTCGGAGAGTGAGTCTGATCGCAGTGCCGGATCCGGTCTGGATCCGGTTCTGCTGTCCAGCAGGTGATTAGTAGAACTGCATTCATCTGAGATGGGAACCTGTTGGTGGGTCGGGTCCGGTCTGTCAAAACTGCCTGTTGGTAACTTTAACTTTTCCAGATCTTCATTTCTGGATTTCCATTCATTTTTTTAAGTGAAAAATGTTTTGATAGATTAATCTGAACATCCATCCATCATCCATCCATCCCTCATTCATCATCCATCCATCATCCATCCGTCCATCATCCATCCGTCCATCATCCGTCCATCATCCACCCATCAGTCCATCATCCGTCCATCATCCATCCGTCATCTATCAATCATTTATCCGTCCATCATCCATCCCTCATTCATCATCCATCCATCCATCATTCGTCCATCATCCACCCATCAGTCCATCATCCGTCCATCATCCATCCGTCATCTATCAATCATTTATCCGTCCATCATCCATCCCTCATTCATCATCCATCCATCCATCATTCGTCCATCATCCACCCATCAGTCCATCATCCGTCCATCATCCATCCATCATCTGTTAATCCATCATCCATCCATCATCCATCCGTCCATCCATCCATCATCCGTCCATCATCCATCATCCATCCATCATCCATCCATCATCCGTCGATTATCCATCCGTCCGTCATTCCGTTGAGTTGCTGATTACCAGACTTCCTGTTCCCATGACGCATCAGCCGTTGACCCACAGCATCACTCCTCCTGGATCACGAGCTCCAAAAGAGGAGGGCTCAGTGCTGAAGAGCAGCTCTGTTAGGTCAAGGTTCATCATGTGTTTCTTCTTCTTTGCAGTCACAGCGGCCCCCTCAGCCTTTCGTCCTGCTCTTCCTCCCTTCCCCCCGCCAGGCCGGGCCGGCCCCAGCCCCCACCCCTCCTCTTGAGACCCTCCCAGCTCCCAGCGCCCCTGTGTCCTCCTCTTCCTCTTCCTCTCTCTCCCATCGTCCTCTCCTCTTCTCCTCCCCACGACCCGACCTCTGACCCTGCCCTAGCCCCTCAGTCCGGCCCGTTTCTGCTCAGCTCTTTGGACCGGCTCCTGGGCAGCGTCTCGGTGTGGCAACTCAAAGGTCTGAGTCCAGACACCGCCTCCAGATTCCTGGAGAACCAGCCAGCAGGGGTAAGACTTTTAATTGGTCCCTCTCTGAAGTTCCCTTGATGTTCCCTCTAACGTTCCCCTGATGTTCTGCAGACATTCCTGGCTCACACTGCAGCAGATCGGGTCACCATGATCTCGGTCCGGTTGCCTGATGAAGGCGGTGCTCCGGCGGTACGCGGAGTGGCGGTCCAACAGCATCACACCTGTACGGGTCACATGATATCCGCACAGAACGAAGACAATTTTTTATCATGCGGAGCGAGAACCGTGTTGATGCAACTTCTACCTGATTCTGTTCTCAGTTGTTCACCTGGAGGGATCCTCGCTGCTCTTTGATGACGTCTTCAAGCTGATCTCCTTCTACTGCACCAGCAGGTAAAACACACCCACCCACACACGCACACACCTACACACCCCCACACGCACAGGCACATGCACGCACACACTGGAAAGCTAAGCTAAGGCATGTTACGCTTAAGCCTGTCATAACTCATTTCATTTCTTGTTTCTGTTGTTGTCTTTATTAGTTTTGGATATTTCAAATGTCTTCCAGTTCAGGTGTTTAAATGTTCAATAGAATTTAAAGTTTATTGATCCTTGAGAATTTGTTCTTGCATTTTTATGTCATTATTACTATTATATATCAAAACAACAACCAGTATGGCAATTTATCATCTAGCAAAATTTGTTATCCTGACAGACGTAGCTAAGCTAGTCTAAGCTAAGGGAAGCTGATATAAACTGCAGGTTTTTGTTGTCAATATATTTTTTATAACCTGCTTCCTAAACAAACTAGAAATGTTGGCTGATCTTGCAGATATTTTAGGTTTTACTATAATTAGTAAGTAATGTGTAAAACTGTTGAACAGCTGAATGTTTTTAAAATCAAATGACTTAATTTGAAGGTCGGGACGCTCCTTTCAGTACAAAAATTTTAACACATTTTAACTTTTTAAAGTTAAAATGTGGATCCATAATAGTGTAAAGCTATTTTAATCCAGTTGTAATTTTTATAAACTTGGTCCTCCAATCAGAGACATTCTTAAGATGCCATTGAAGTTACCTCTGTCTGTTGCCGTGGCAACCAGGGAAGAGGACCTGGAAGTCCTTTCTGCTTTGGGTGCAGGTAAAGAAACCCGTCTGCTTCACTTCATTGTCTCTGAGGCTTTAAACATTTCCAGAATGCTTGTGCTGCAGATTTCTGGATGTCTGACCTGAACCAGAGGCCTCAGAACCCAGACCGGACCATTCTGCCCAACACCTACCTGTATGTCAACCCAGTGCCTGTGGAGGGGCCCAGTTCAGAAAGAAAATCCTCTGTCTCCAAACCAGAGTCCTTCCTCAGTGAAGCAGTTACCCCCTCCCTGCAGAATGGAGAAATGTCAAAGAAATTAACCCCACAGGTCAAAGTTCCCAAACGGCCGCCCCCCCGGCCCCCCGGCCTGACTTCAGGCCTTCTCTCCTCTCCTCTCTCACCTCCAGCTACGTCTTCTGGTACTCCAGAATCTGACAGAAAAGAGGAAGGAAGAGCAGTGAGTGAGAAAGAAGGGAGGAAGTCAACATCGCCTCCACCGCCGAGACCTACCGCCCCCCAGCTGTCCCAGGGGGCAAAACCTCCTGCCCCTCTCCAGTGTACCTCAGGGTGCCAGCTGCCAGCCAAGGAAGACGGACAAAGTCTTGCAAAGAACACTGAGGGAGAAAAGAGGAAGGAGAAATGGGGAAGTAAGGCAGGTCTGCTGGGCGAGGAGGCTGAACAGGAGGAGGCGGTGAAAAGGAAAGCGCAGGAGGAACAAGAGCTGAAGCTGGGGAAGGAGGACATGCTAAAGACCAACTCCACATCTTCTCTGGCAATAAAGAAGCCGTCTCGCCCGGTCCCGCCTCCAAGGACTAAGCCGTCCTTTGCCAACTCAGCTGGGGGCTCCAACCAGGCAGCTGGAGGACCAACCGATCAGAGTGCAGGGATGAAAGTTCTCCCTCCCTCACCGCCTGGGCGCCCAGATGTGTCCCTGTACTCGCCACAGGGGGGCTCTGCTCTGGCAGCTGACCTCGATTCCTGCTCAACCAGCAGCACAGAGGAAGAGGGAGAACTTAACCAGGAGCAGGATGCAAACCCCAGGTGGGTCTGGGGGGCAGTAAAGCCCGGTTGGGTGTTTAAATCCTTTAGTGCTGGTCCCAGTCGAGTTTCTGTCTGCTGGCCTGTTCTGTGTGTCTCAACATGACAAATAATGACAGTATTGAGGAAGGTCAGCCTGGTGATGCATTTTGAGCATTGTTTACTTGAGATCCACGGTGTGAAATCCATCATGACTCTTCCAGCACATTGTTGTCATATTTTGGTAGAAATGTGTGATGAGGATAAGTTGTTCTGGGACTGAGTGTATGACTTTTCATAAACCCGCTGCCTGGTGAGGAACAGCGCCAGCATAGGGGGAGGTTCAGCAATGGTCGCGGTGGTAAAGTTGAGTTCCAGTTGTTTTGGTTGCGTAGCAGTGAACTAGCTGTACCATGGCTGGCATGCAAGGTGATCACCATGGTTGTGATGCATCGATGTGTTCCCATGGCAACACAGAAGACTGGGGACCATAGGGCTTTAAAACAGGGGTGCCAAACTCCATCACCCAGGCAGACTTAGGCAAGTGAAGGTCTTGCTGTCTTCCATCCAGGGTTCCTGCAGACAGAAGCTGCACCAGAGGAGCTGTCAGGAGAACCCCGACCATCATGTTGGACCGAGCCCGCCTCCGCCTCTCTACCGTCCTTACTGGACTCATCTACCATGACGGCCGCCTCACCAAGCGCATCATTGAGTTGGCCAGAGACCCTGTTAGCTACTTTGGTAACCTGGTGAGTATGGTGAGGGGTCTGTGACCTTCATTGGCCCATTAACCACCTGAATCTTCATCGCCCTGTGTTCAGGTCAAGGACCACAGAGCTTTCACCCTGGAGACAATGTCCAAGCATACAACGTCCACAGAGCTTCTGCAGGAGATCAGACAGATGATGACCCAGCTGAAGAGTTACCTCCTGCAGAGCACAGAGCTGCAGGCTCTGCTGGAGCCTCAGCATCAGTACACGCAAGACAAGCTGGGTAACTTTGACCTCTGGCACCACTGACTGCGGCCTCTCTGTCATTTCCTGTAGTATCATGATACTGAAATATGCTTCCTGTGAATAACCATTTCATAGCTTCTTGTGTTCAGTTTCATTTCTATAGAAGAAGTCAGTTTGTTTTAATTCTGTTGCATTGTGGGAATTTCCAGTTAAAGAAGAGGCAGTTGCCTTTTTAACAAAACTACAATTATTGCAGTTTGTTATACGCGTCTCATTAAAAAAAATGTAGAACAAGAGGCAGCAGTTCTGGGAATGTGGAAACAATTGGTGTTGTCTGCAGCAGCTAGTAGGGAGTGAGGTCTATCTAGGGAGTAAATACTTTCTGTGCTGTGCAGAGAGCCTGGTGGAAGCGGCTCTGTGTAAGAGCGTCCTGAAGCCACTGAAGGAGCCGATCTACAGGAGCCTGGAGAGGCTGCACACAGAGAGCTGGAGGCAGCTGGAGCAGAACCAGGTGGGACAAAGTATTCACACCCCCACTGAGTATTTACACCCTCAAGTCACCTGCCCCCTGTCCCTCTGTCTGTCCCTGTCACCCTGACCCCCAGGCCATGGTCCTGGCCAGCACCACCACGGCGTTGGGGATCTGCACCTCCATCCCGGAGGCGGCAGCAATGGAGCGGATCAGCCTGAAGCTGAGCAAGCTGCACCAGGAGTATTCCCCCCAGAGGAAGATCCAGCTGCTGCTGAAGGCCTGCAGGCTCATCTACCACTCCATGTCCGTCAGCTGCCCAGGTCAGAACCTCGGGTCAGAACCTCGGGCTCAGTGTTTAGATCACCCCAAAAGCAGATTAGCAGTGTTGGGTCCAAACCGGTTCCATGCAATTCTAGCTTTCCCTGGTTCAGAACCAGAACCTTGAATCAGGGATCACCTAAATCTGTTTGGACCGGACCGTCCTCTAACGCCCCATCTGTCCAGGGCGGGCCCACGGCGCCGATGACTTCCTTCCTGTGATGATGTACGTCCTGGCCCGGTCCAACATGGCCACCCTGCAGTTGGACGTGGAATACATGATGGAGCTGATGGACCCGGCGCTCACCCAGGGCGAAGGTAGGGGAGGGGAAAGTTAGTGCATCTTTAGGTCTGTCTTTTCACTTGACTAAATAGAGCAGCGGTTCTGAACGATGAGGCTCCATTTGGAAAGGTTGGAAACTCCAGCTTTTGAATTGCTTCATCATCAGCTGGTGGTGAGCTTGACCCTGAATTTGACTCTAAACTGGTGGTGAGGAGTCTCTAGGTCAAGATGTTCCCAACTGAACTCTGTGGTTTGGTCGAGGTCTTGGTCCTCAGTGACATCACTTCCTGTCCATGTGTCTAAGGTTCCTACTACCTGACCACCACCTACGGCGCGCTGGAGCACATCAAGACGTTTGATCAGCAGAGGTCAGCGACGCGGCAGTTGAGCAGAGAGGTCCAGGACTCCATCCACCGCTGGGAGAGACGGCGGACCCTCAACCAGGAGCGGGGCGGCCATGGCTCTGTTCGGGTACAAAGGCTTTCTAGGGCAGTGGTCCCCTTTTTATTGCCGCGGAGCGGCTCGACACTTGGCAATTTTTGCTGCGGACCGGGGGTGGGAGGTTGTGAGTTTTTTTGGGGGGCGGTTTTGCCCCGATTTTCCATTTACAACAATCTTACAACGTCCTGCAGTGTGTGGTGGTGGTTTGTGCTCGTTAAATACGTCAGATATAAAATCGGGTATATTCAACATTGTCTTGGCCCGATTATCGCAGCCTGTGGTGTTTTCCCTGACTGAATGCAGCCCGTTGAATGTGACAGGTAGCCGATCAGAGACAGGCAGCCAATCAGTGACAGGCAGCCAATCAGTGACAGGCAGCCAATCAGTGACAGGCAGCCAATCAGTGACAGGTAGCCAATCAGTGACAGGCAGCCGATCAGTGACAGGTAGCCGATCAGTGACAGGTAGCCAATCAGTGACAGGCAGCCAATCAGAGACAGGTAGCCAATCAGAAAGCGTGGTGACGTCAGAACTGAGTGGAATCCTAAACAGTTGCCATGGCAACTGAGAGTCCGGTGGACATCGGAGGTGATATGTGGAAATGTTTATTACTATATGTAAAGGTCATTATTATATATGTTCATTATGTGTGGTTATGTTTATTCAGTTAAAAATACTCACTACAAAAAACATAACTGCAAACAGAGCAGCTGCTCCCTTTTATC